>QLOH01000620.1:0-265000 GCA_026901365.1 Sesbania bispinosa
GACTCACAGGTGGGTGGACTCTCACTTGTTTGTTCTGGATAATTGCCATTGCATGTTCCCTATTCTTTTTCCCCTTTCCTTCTATGAATTAGTGATATATGTATAGTATGAACATAAGAATTGTGAATATACTGACGATTGTATGTACTGAATTGACAAAACCTTAGGGTAGATGATTGGATGATTTTGTATGATGTTTTATGAACCTTGAATATTTTATTATGAAATCATGGGCCTTTGGCCATCATAGTCATGAATTATGAATTAAGATATTACAGGGCTTATAGCCATCACAGAGCCTCCGGGCTATCACAGGGTTATTGACCGCCACAGGCCTTCGGGCAATCATGTTTAAGAAAGACGAGGTGATCTCATCTAACCCTCGGCCAAGGGGAAGATGGGGGATCCTCAATTATTAAAAATAATCAAGTAATGTGTCATTCATGTTCAAATAAGACTTAATCTCAGGTTTCCCTGGACGACGGTCCTTGGATTCTCAGGCCGAGCGCTCATCACAGTCACGTTACAGTGTAAAGACCCCGGGTGTCGGGTAACAACACCTCACAGTCATGCATTGCATCATAAACATTATTTCAATGATGATATATTATGTGTAATTCAGTTATTCATGATGCTCTAGATAGATATGTGTAATTGTGATGATTCTTGATTGTTTTCCCCACACCGCACACACTTGTTACGCTCACTGGGACGTAGTCTCATCCCACGATATGAGAATTATATTTCAGTTGTGCAGGATGAGTTTCAGGATCAAGATGAGAAGTAGAGGATACATGAAGTACCATAGATTAGACCTTTATTTCTCATTATCGTTATTGATTTGCTTAGGACTACCGTAGTCTTTTGTTTCGTTGTTTCCTAGGAAATTACTATGTTAATTTTGATGCATTGTATTGGAGCCTTGACGGCAACTTTGTTGGATTTTCTATGTTTTAACTATGTAAAGGGGAGCTTTGGTAATGGTTGGATTACACAAGCGATTATGTCTTATTTTGATACGCAAAATTGACGAATTAGTTTTATGAATTTGGAAATAGTGCTCCCAACAGGCATTATTTCTGA
The DNA here is from genome assembly GCA_026901365.1 of Sesbania bispinosa. NCBI lineage: Eukaryota > Viridiplantae > Streptophyta > Magnoliopsida > Fabales > Fabaceae > Sesbania > Sesbania bispinosa. Next base: position 1,084 of record QLOH01000620.1, read on the forward strand.
ATTTAGAAATTAGGACGTTACATCGAGGGTTCGAATCCCGCCTTGGGCATGCAGCTCCTTTAAAATTCAGGCCCAGCTGTCCCACCCATCGAGGTGCCTACAAATCAGCGAGGGGATTAGTCACTGCTGTCAGTGGTGGATACCCTGGTCAAGTACAAAAAAAAAAAGCTATAAAATAATTTATTAGTTTATTAATATTTACACAATATGGAAAAAGAAAGAGTTAACGGAAGTTACAGAACTATAGAATTCATCGCAAATTGAAATAGAATCGGTGGAGTGGATCCCTTTCTGGCACATAGGACACTATGTCTATGTATCAATATATAATGTTTTATAGCTTTAGAGTAATTTTTTAATTAACCAAACTTATAATACGTGTATCATAGCTTAGAATGAACATTGTTTAAGCTATTTAATTGAATTTCATCACTTATAACTTTTTTAATTAAAAACTTATAATGTATTAATTTTTAATATAACTTTATTGATTTTACATAAATTACTTACATATTACATATAAAGTTAAATATTTTAATTTTTTTATAAATTTTAATTATCAATATTTAAATAGGGTATTTTGGTCTTTATATATTATAATCCAATTTCCCTCCTTTCTATTTCTCTCCTACCAAACAAAAATACTATTTCTCTCCACCTTATTTTATCTCTATTTCTTTCCTACACAACAACATAATTTCTTCTCTATTTTTCACATATTTCTCTTCACTCAATTTCTCTCTTTCTTATTTCTCTCTACCCTAGTTCTTTCCACACTACCAAACAATACCTAAGGGGTCGTTTAGGGTGGTTGTGAGTTTTCAGTTTTTTATTTTTAAAGGATTTCAACTAAGTTTTTATAACTAAAAACTGAAAATTAAAAACCACTTTTTATGGTTATTTTTATTTGGCATTTAAAATACACCTTTGTTGGCATGGGTGTATGCTACGCCCTTAGAAAAAGGAGCAACTGGGAGTCCCCCATTGTCATGAGTGTATGACTTGTCTCACCCATAGCCAATAGTGGTACCGCAAATTTACCACTGTTTGCAGCTTTGGTTTTTTACTTTTTTGCTTTTTTATGGCTTTTTAATAGTTTTTATTTATTTTTTATTTTATTACTATATTTATTTATTTATCTTATTGAATATAAATATAGATTAAGAAATACAATAAATGTGTATTCTTGAAAGGGTTGGCATAAGTTTCTTATCATCATTAATTTATTTTGATGCTAATAATCAAATATACTATTTCATTCATCATTTCTGGACACACAATTAACCTCATGTTAACAAACATTGTTTCATTTTGATGCAAATAACCAAATTTATTATTTCATTAACCCTTAATGGACAAACAATTAACCTCATGTTTATAATACTAGTGTAGTACCCCGTACGATGCACGGGAAAAAATAAAAAAGGTTGAACGGTATTATAAAAAATGCTAATTTTTTTAAAAATAATCATATAATAGAAGGTCTGCCACTTTTTTCCTTTGAGAATGGTTGGTGCTGCTAGCTGCTTCAGAATTTGGTCATACAGTTCCATTGAGAATTTGGTCATACTGCTTCAGTGAATTCATAGTTTAAAAAGGTTGTTGAGCTATCTAAACCCTTTGTTATGGACACTTTAAATTATCAAAGTTACAAACAATATTTCTATAGACAAATCCGATTTTTGTAGTTCCAATTTTTCAGTCTATATTTCTTGCATCAAGAAAACTACTCTTAATTGGATCTCTGCGCCCCTTCTTTAAGCAAAGAACTCTAGTAGCTCTGCACAATCAGGCTTCTAATCTCCCTCTACTCCTTTCTTCAAAAGCATGGTTGAGATTTGAAAAGTGAGGACAAATTCAACTTGCAGAACCTCATACTTATCATGACAGATTAACTCGTTATATGATTGATCGCATGATAGAAGTTCATACATTTAGCAAAATACAAAACAATTCTAGATGAGTATCTTATCCACATATATCATCTATCTAGTATCCAATACTTATCAAGAGCTCAACCTAAAGGTAGAGAAAGCTTTTTTGTTTGTTCCACATAGCATCTTCTATCGAAGAAATACCCTAAAATTAATATGAAAATATAGGTAAAAATCAAAATTTAAATTAGCTGTCCAAACAACTATATGAATCTAATTAATGAAAAGAATAGTCTGGCCATCAGATTTTGAATCTCGAATTATTCTCGGAACTTTGCTCTAGCAATTAGTGCAACCATATCAAGGGATATAAGCTGAAAAGAGATCAGTGTATTATATATAACATCAATTTGACAACTCCAAGTCAATATACAATTACTTCCAAGTCAATATTTATAAGCTGAAAAAAATATTACATTCTTTATTTAACAAATGGAATTGAAACTTGTATGAAAGAGAACATAATAAAACTCATTATATTGAAATGGAAAGAGGGGATACACTAGTGGAAAAAGGACTTTTTACGACGGTTAAAAATGACCTTTTACGACGGTTGTGCAACCGTCGTTGATCCAGTCGTCGTAAAAAAGAAGACTTTTTACGACGGTTATACAACTGTCGTTATAAATTCTTTTTACGACGGTTATAATTTAAACCGTAGTGGAAAGTGGAATATCATACACTATTGAAGCAGTTTTTAACGACAGTTCAAATAGAAACCGTCGTAGAAACTAGACTTTTTACGACGGTTCCTATCTGAACCGTCGTTAAAAACTGCTTTGAAGTAGTTTTTAACGACGGTTCATATAGCAACCGTCAAGTCTAGTTTCTACGACGGTTTCTATTTGAACCGTCGTTAAAAACTGCTATGATATTCCACTTTCCACTACGGTTTAAATTATAACCGTCGTAGAAACTAGACCTTTTACGACGGTTATAGTCACAACCGTCGTGGAAAGTTGGATTTTTTTTAGGTTCATTTTGTTTTTTAGCTTTTCCCAAACCTGCAAACAGCCAGAAATAGTACAGAACCTCATACCAGCAACAATATAATCCAATTTACATCAGTTAACTTAAAAACACAACATCTCAAAGATTACAATAACAAAAGTAATTTTTCCATAATGATAAACAATGACATGGTTATATAGGGTTAAGTATAGGAGTAAGCGTAGTTAGGCTTTAGAATCAAACTAACGATATGGAAAGGTTTTTCCCAAACTAATGATTACAAGATTTCATGTTTTGGAAAGGTTTTTCCCTTTTGTAAACAGGGTAAGTGTAAAGTAGGGGAATATTTTTTATTATATACAACTAATAGCAAGTTTAGAAACTTACTTGATATCTAAGCAAAAATATATATATGGGAATTGAAAAGCCGTATGTAATTGGTGGCACTAATCCAAAAATAAGGAACGATGAGATAGAAACAAAGAAATGGAGAACGTAATTCTCCCTCTTTCCTAATAACTCGTAAGAATATATATATATAAATGTAATTTTATATATTCAGGTCCCTAAGCAGTAATTATATATATATATAGGAATTAGAAATTTAATTAATTGGAAGAGGACAAAATGTCAAACCATCTATATCTCCAAGTATTTTGAACAAAAACTCACATTATGACCCAGGACGAAAAGTTAGTCAATAAACTTGTTATTTTTTTTAATAGGCAAAGAGATATGAATTAAAAAGAACCAGGAAAGCACATGTAACACCCACTAACAGAACAAGAAAAGAGCAGAAGCAATTATCAGCACATAAAATTTAAACAAGATTGTGGAGAAGCAACCCAGGATGAATAAATATGCTTCTCAAATCCCATATATATTAACCAAATTTCTCATAAGTTTAATTCACTCAACATTGTAAAGATCACAAGCGTACCTTTTGTCTCCCACAACTTTAGACAGCGTACCTTTTAGACAGCATAACGCATTTTTAAATTGATGCTCAAAGATCCATAAACTTCTTGAAACTTCAACATGGGTTGATACTCTTTTCCATATGATAAAATGTGAAAATAAAAGAAGTCCGCATATTCTCAGAAAAAAACAACTTATTACTATATGATAATTAGGCATCAAATTTCAAAACGGAAGCTGTATTTTAATTGAAACTTCTACATCATGTAGGTATATATATATATATAAATTTTCATAGAGATCAATGACAATTGAATTTGCAATTTAAGTTTAAAACCACCAATATATTTAGTTTAAATATGTTCATATACAACATTCATTCTAAATATTCATTCAAACAATATATCAAACCAATCGCACTTCCATTCGCACATTCATTATTATCAAACCAATCGCACATTCATTATTATCAAACCAATCGAAACTTAATCTTGCTACAATAATCCATAAATCAAAATGCACATTCATTATTATCAAACCAATCGCACTTCCATAATCGATGAATCGAAAACACGTATTCGTCTAGTTTCGGATTAAACGCAAGCATAAGGCGTCAACGACGAAGAAATAGGCATCGAAACCAAAATACATTGAAACCGAACCAAAAGAAAGAAATCAAAATACCTTGCCGAGAGTGTGAGCGAGAGCGGAGCCAGCAACACCGGCACCGACGATGATGACCTCAGCGTCGCCGTCGCGGTTCAAGGATCTGCATTCTCCGGTGGCGGTTGTTATGTTTTCCGTCGCGGCCTCCGAAGAAGCGATGCAGTTCTTCCGTGTGAAAACCAAATTGTAGAGCGCAACGAGGCTCAACACGGAGCATATGATCCATCCAAGCGCGTACGGGTCCACCATTTCGAGGAACCAGCCTCTTGGCCACGGAGACGGTGGTTGGTGCTCCCTCCCTCTCTCTCTCTTTCTCTCGCTCTCTCGCTCTAGTTAGTTCTTTCTCTCCCTTTCTCTCTCTGCTTCGCTGGCCACAACGAGACACACAGCCACACATGCTTCGACCTAGGAGCTTCCAAAGTTGCAGAATGCCGCGTCGTGCAACTGCAGAACGATGGAGAGAGAGAGCTCGTAGAGAGAGAGAGCTTGTAGAGAGAGATAGGACGTAGAGAGAGAGTGGGAGGAAGAGGGACGGTGGAAGAGGAAGAGGGACGGTGGGAGAGGTAGAGGGACGGTTGTGGGGGAGAGAGGAAAAATTTAGAGAGAGAAAGGGTTTCTAGTGTCGCACGGCGCTGTGGGGGAGGCGCTGCGCGAACTAGGTTTAAATCAGGGATTCTACGACGGTTATGAAAGGGACCGTCGTAGAATCCACAATTTACTTTTGCACCCCACCAAAATTTCTTTTCACACCCCCACTTTTTGAAACAGGGATTCTACACGGTTATGAAAGGGACCGTCGTAGAATCCACAATTTACTTTTGCACCCCACCAAAATTTCTTTTCACACCCCCACTTTTTTGAAACAGGAACCGTCGTAGAATCCACAATTTACTTTTGCACCCCACCAAAATTTCTTTTCACACCCCCACTTTTTTGAAACCTATGTCTACTTTCTACGACGGTTGTCTTACAACCGTCGTTAAAAACTTATTTTTTTTATTTTTTTTAATTTTCCTGGACTTTTCAACGACGGTTGTGTTATGACCGTCGTTGTTGGTGCTTTTAACGACGGTTGTATAGGGAACCGTCGTTAAAACATTGATTTTTTTTTATTTTTCCTGGATTCTTCAACGACGGTTGTATAGGAACCGTCGTTGTATGTGGTTTCCACGACGGTTCCCGTACAACCGTCGTTGTAAGTTACGCACATAATTACAAAAATGCCACCGCGTCACTTTCCACGACGGTTGCTCCACAACCGTCGTGGAATGGCCGTCGTAGTATCCAGCTTTTGTAGTAGTGATAGATACTTAAAATCATTTATTTCCATTCCAAGATCTTCTCCCCCACCCTCATTCCATCCATCTACAGAAACTAAAGAATATTGCACAATGAAGTTACCATCTATTTATCCAATTCCAGTTCATGCTCCAGGAAGTCATTTTGTAGACGAATTTATTTAAATAAGACTTGTAAACCACTTTATAGAAGAATATATTTAAAGGGAAAAGCAACAGGGCTTTGCGCATTTTTTTAACGGAAGGGCTTTGTGCATTTTTATTTTCATCACTACCAATGAATTTCATAATGGGAAATGAAAATCTTTAATTAATTCGGAACAGATTCTTAGGAGAGTTTTACAAAAAGTGAGTCAAGACTTCCTTCCTTTTCTTTCAATGTTCCAATTCATTTCTCAATCCCACTAAATAAAATATAAAATTTGAAATTTGAATTCAGATTTTTTTAATTCAAAATAAAATGATTAAATATATATTTACAATTTTAGCCTCTGTTTTGGCGTCAAAAATTGCTTCTCATTACTCTCCTTTTAGATATAATAAAGATTAGATTTATGGAAAGATTGTTTAAAAATTTTAAAAATCATGGAATAATTTTAGATTAAAATTTAAAAACATGTGATAATTCACAATGTAAAATTAGGGGGAAAATATGAAAATAAAGTTCCACACTTCCTTCTTTTTATTAGAGAAAATAATAATAATGACAATAATAATAATAAAGATTTCAAATATTCAAATTTAAAATTTTAAAAATCTCAATCAATCACCAGATTTAATCTGATTGGTTGTGTATGATGGTGGTTAAAACAATGAAATAAAAATCTTTTAAAAATGACAATAATTATTTAAAGAATTGATAAACAAAAATATGGAAAGAAAGTAATTGATTGAGACTTCAAGGAGGTATAAATGATATTGGATTTTAAAATTTGAAATTTAAAATCTGCATATTAATGTGATTGGTTGGACGGTGTAAAAAAAATCAGGAATCAATTATTTATTTGTACTATAGATTTATTGATACTAAGAATCAATTAACACTATTTGTAATATTAATGAAATCTATCAATTAATCAACTAATATAATCTGAAAGGATGATTAATTGGCATTTCTACGTACAAAAGGAAAAGTGTATATAACTATATATAAATATATATTCGTATCATTGAATTGTTTTCAATTCATATCAATAAGATTTATATATATATTATATATAATTAAAAATTATATTAACAATGATTATGGAGAATACCTATCACTGTAACAGCTTAATAAATATACATATATTTTATTAAACTATTTTAATGCGTGAGGATATATATAATTTGTGTAATAATTAGTTTGATTTTTTTTCGAAAACTCAATGATCTGCAACGGTTTTATGTTCAAATCGATTAGTGTTGCACAATAAATCAATTATTATTGTTGAATTTAAACTTTATCCACAGTGATTGTGGTTTCTCACTAATATTTTTTATTTTAACAAATGTTTTATATATGTTAGACAACTTGCCTGGGACTAAAATTATCGATTCACTTTATGTGAGTGTGATGCTTCTTATAGATATTGTTGATGCTATTGACAAAGTACAGATCATAATTTGCATTCACATGGTGCTGTCATTCTTCTCTTCAAATTAGAAGTCTGATTAATAGATACTGGGATGTACAATTTGCTCACATTTCCAGAGAAGCAAATGCCCTGCAGATGCTTTAGCTAAATTGGGAGTTTTCGCTTAATTGTAGCAAATACCCCTGCTCATGTGTCTCGGCTTTGTTCCCTTGATGATGCAGGCTAATGTGCTTCTTCTCTTTTTTGTTCCGTTGTGTTTTCCTTCTTCCCATTCACCAAAAAACATAGTGGATTAATTTTAGTTTTTATCATGTTTTGTGAATAATAATTTATATTTTTGAGATTATGATTTATATTTAACAACTAAAATAATTACATAATAACATATTAGCATCCATTGCATCGATGCAGATCCATTTTCGGAGGTGAAACTCATTTCACTCTTGATAGCTATAACACCATTGCAAACATGTTCTCAAAGCCAGCTACAACATCATTGTAAAAACCAATAACCTTAGACTTAGAAGGGAATGTGGCAGATGATATATTTAGAGAGTAAAATTTTCATAATTTGCAACCAAACTAATACACAGAGTAGTAGAAGAGAAGTAGACCAACAATAAATAAAAAAAACAAAGGTGGATTCTTGTCTCTGCAATTGCAACACCAATCCAAGTTCGTCTCTTCTTTCATTGGAAGTCCAAACTTGATTATCCTACGTTACAATTGTAGGTGGGGGGTTGAGAGAAGAGACTAAAACAAAGGAGGAAAGTCAAGGGAATCTGTCAATGACTCAATATGAACCAACTAAGAAGCATGCATCTAACAAAATCATTACTTTATTCAAATTCACTTGCCAGTAACTTCATCACAGCATGAATAAAGACTCACCTATTCAAAATATGCAGTACGAATGATTCCTAATAGAGCAGCGACAGGAAGACAATTAAGACAGTCAGTAAGAATTAAAAAAAAGAAGTGAGTGTTAAACTTGAGTCAAATGAGAGCACGAAATGAAGATTCATCACAAAAACCTTAAACAAAATGCATGTAGCCATTTCAATATAGTCCTTACATATCTTCTTCAAAACCATTTCAATAATAAAAATGTGGAAAAAAAGTGTATAAAATCAATATTCATACATGTCTTAACACATGGTGTGCTACCAATATAATCACTTGACTGGTTACCCTCCTCAATATTCAGGTTCCATTCAACCAACATGAAAACAAAAAACAAAGCTATTACATTTACTAATAGCAAATCTACGAATACCATTTTTAATGCTAATAGACATCAACCTCACTGTCACAGAGATTTAAGATAGAAAAAAATTAAATCTTAATGTAAGATCATTAAAATGAGGACAAAGTCTACAACAGGGGAACATCATGAGAGGAAAAGGATTGGTTAACCCGAAGACACAATGAAAATTGAGCTTCACAACACAGCCATGAAGAAAGGTATAATCAATGATATATATGGTTAAATTTGCTCACCCTTTGAAGATGCATAGCAAAGCAGCCAGTAAGAGTAAAGAAATTTAAAAATTGTAAGATTGATGACAAAACCAAAAATAGATCCTATGTGTAGTTTCCTAAGTCAAATGAGCTAAGGGACATCAATTTAATTAGAATAAACTTCAAACAATAATATCAATATGAAAACACTTGAATTGGTTACAATTTTTCAGTTTGAGGTTAGGACGTCTAGCTTTGCATTTGACATAAGTTACAAATTTCCCATGGAATTCTTTATCATTCAAGACTATTATATATAAGTTAGTGATATAGAAAAAAGAGAATACCTTTTCATAAGGACCATCAATGGTAATCAACAATATGCCAGGAGCCCCTACCACAAAACTGAGAAGCATAAGGCATCCACCTTTTGCTAACAAATATATGTTTAAATAACTGAAAAGCACAAGACATCCACCTTTAACTGAGAGATTCATAATTATTTACTACCATGCCTCCACAAGAAGAGCTGCGAAAACGATCAAACTGATGAAGGGAGAAATCATAAGTAAGCTTAGAAAAAATGGAGAAATTATAATTCTATTACAAAAGGGAAGAAGTTAAATAAATTAAACATGAACATGGTGCACCAGTAAGAGGAGAGAAGAGAGAAATTTCCTCTTCTCAAAATGAAAACCTCCCTGCAAGAGGGAAATTTCAGGCTTAGTAAAATAACAGAAACAAAGAGACAGAGAGAAAGAGCTCACTCACAACAGGGGCCACAAATGCTTCCAATCTTGCAGCCAGACCCGATCGCCACACCACCGTCGATCACATCCCTGATCTACGCTCCTCGACAACACGGAGTTAAAATCCTAACATTTTTTTATTTTCAATTTTGTGAAGAATGAAATAAATTGCTCCAACACCCAGCAACACTGCATCAAAAATTAATAGAAGAATAAGAAAAGAAGGATCGGGGAAGAATCAGGAAAAAATTAACAAATGAGGGGTTGAGGGTTTCTCCGTAAGTGGCAGTGACAACGGAGAAGGAGAACGACTATGAACGCCCTTGTCTGAGCTAGGTTTACACAATATGCAAGCAGCGCCAGATAAAGGAGTTGTAGATGGGGGAACGGATTCTGTGACTTTACTTGCCCAAAGTGAGGAAATAACCATTACATTAATCTCACGCTTCAGATTTTGCCAACTGTTCTAAATTTTTAATACATATAATCTAATCTAATACATATAATTTAATCTAATTTAATCTAATCTAATACATACTAAGAATATAAGATCCTTTTTTTGTCACGTGTCAAGCTTTTATGAATTATTTTTTTCGCCCAATTTTGTTCTCCTAATTTAATATATCTAATATACTATTTTTTGTGTTAATCATAGGTATCTCCTATTACCAGGGACAATATTATTTGGGGCTTAGTTATAGTCCTGTTCATACTATTTTATTTTTTCTCACACATTAATTTTCTTTTTTTATTATCCTTTTTATTTTCTTTTTATTTTTTATTAAAATTATATCTCCATTTATTTAGCTTCTATTGTGGTGTTTTTTTATGAATCACGGGTGTCCTCTACAGGAGACAGTCTTAATCCTGTCGTTTTCTTTTTTCTTTTATTTTTTTATCTCACTTTCAATTTCTTTTTTTATTATGATATTAAAATATATTTCTCTCATTATTCATTTTTATTAATATGTTTCATTAAAAAAGAAATTTTTATATGAACTGCGGGTATTCTCTACAGGAGACAATCTTGTTCCTACCATTTTATTTTTTTCTCACACATTAATTTTTTTTATTATCCTTTTTACATTTTTTTATTTTTTTATGAAAATTATATCTCCATTAGTTTAGCTTCCATTGTAGTGTTTAATGTGTGAGAAAAATAAAATTTTGGTAAACTAATGGAGATATAATTTTGATAAAAAAATAAAAAGAAAGTAAAAGGATAATAAAAATAAAAATTATTGTGTGAGAAAAAATAAAATGGTAGGAACAAGACTGTCTCCCGTAGAGAATACCCGCAGTTCATATAAAAATTTCTTTTATAATGAAATATATTAATAAAAATGAATAATGAGAGAAAATATTTTAATATCATAATAAAAAAAGAAAATGAAAGTGAGATAAAAAATAAAAAAAATAAAACAACAGGATTAAGACTGCCTCCTGTGAAGGATGTCCGTTATTCATAAAAATAAACACTACAATGGAAGCTAAACTAATGGAGATATAATTTTGATAAAAAATAAAAAGAAAGTAAAAAGATAATAAAAAAAGAAAATTAATGTGTGAGAAAAAATAAAATGGTAGGAACAAGACTGTCTCCCGTAGAGAATATCCCAATTCATATAAAAAATTTTATAATGGAACATATTAATAAAAACAAATAATGAGAGAAAATATTTTAATATCATCATAAAAAAAATGAAAGTGAGAAAAAAAAAGAACACTACAATAGAAGCTAAATCAATGGAGATATAATTTTGATAAAAAATAAAAATAAAATAAAAAAAGAAAATTAATGTGTGAGAAAAAAATAAAATGGTAGAAACATGACTGTGACTAAACCCCCAAATAGCATTGTCCCCGGTAATAGGGGATACCTATGGTTAATACAAAAAATAGTATATTAGATATATTAGATTAGGAGAACAAAACCGAGCGGGAAAAACAATTCATAAGAGCTTGACACGTGGCAAGGGAGGGGTCTTATATTCTTAATATGTATTAGATTAGATTAGATTAGACATATTAGATTAGATTAAATGTATTAGAAATTTAGAACAGATCACAAAATCCGAAGCGTGAGATTAATCCAATGGTTATTAATAGAGGAAAGTTACCATGACTTTGCCCAAGCAAAGTCACAGAATCCGTTCCCTAGATGGGGGCCGCTCGCAGAGCCGTGTGCACGTGTAGGGATGAAAAAAGGGAGAGGAGGGAAGCAGCGAAGTGAAAGGAAGGGGGAGTGTAGACGCAATAAGATATCATTCAGTGTCATCGTTAGAACAATATTTAAAATGAGATTCTCTGCTTAGTGGAACCAATGAAGAGACACAAACACGGGAATATGCAGAATGACATTAATGTACAACATTTCAAAATTAAAATTCATAAATTAAAACGTGATTAAAATGTGGAGAAGAGTTTGGGACAAATTTTAGGCAGATGCCACATTTGAAATTTGAAATTTGAATTTTAACTTGTTATTGGTAAATGGAGACTTAATAAATGATGACAGAAGGTAAATAAAGAAAAACAAAAATCAATGCACCACTAACCATGAATAAGAGAACCCACTAACAAAAATAAATTCAAATAAATTAATTAAAAATTAATAATAATTTAATGTTAAAATAAATTAATCTAAAAAAATTAAAATTTCCTTAAATAGAAAGTGGATAGAAGAGTATCAAAGAATGTAGTGAAGGAGAAGCCAACACTTGTCAAAACTTTCCTTCCAATGTTGTTCCTATTGTATATAGTAATAGATTACATTTCATGAAGGATTAACATAAATTTTATGTGATCATTGTTATGTTGATGCAATTATCAAATTTACTATTTCATTAACCGTTAATGGATATGCAATTAACCTCACAAATTCAATTAACCAAATATTTTATTCTATTAACCGCCAACGGACCCACTATTAACCTCATTTAAAAATATGCTCACCGTTTATGGACACATAATTAACCTCGTGCTAATAGTAATGGTTAACACAAATTTCATGTGATCATTTATTGTATTTCTTAATCTATATTTTTATTTAATGAGATAAATAAATAAAAATATAATAACAAAATTTAAAATAAATAAAAACTATAAAAAAATAAAAAGTAAAAGGAGCGCTTAAAAACAAAACCGAAAATAGTGGTACATTTGCGGTACCATTGTTTGTGGTACAAGAAACATTATTGTTTCCCTATACTTAAACAACAATAATGGGATATCAGGTGTTAAAATCCAACGAGTATGAATTAGGGGTGAAACATACACCCTTAATTACAATGGTGTATTTTACATGTCATCAATGTGATGTTTTTGTGTAAATTATAGGTTCATAAGATTTAGCAAAGAACAATGCTCTCTTTTTAAAAGTAGTTTTACACTTCATGTGATGTACATAATTTTCTTTCTTAACGAGGTTTACTCAACAATCCTTTAACTTTCTCTCCTCCTATTTGACTAAGTGAAAAGTTATAAGAGAGAAAATAACTTTTTTCTAATTTAACAATAATACCCTTACACAACGTTTTGGGAAAAGGAGATTTATGTTTAGTAAGGGGGTTTACTCTTTGTCCTCTCAATCTTTGTTCCATTTCTCCCCACTTTTGGGGAGATTAAAAAATGTTGAACCCATACATTTTTCTTTCTCTCTTCTTTATTTCTCTCCCTAATCAAACAAGGTTGATCTCTCATTTCTCTCACATCCCTCTCTCCCCCTATTTCTCTCACTCTAACAGTCTAACTCTTTACAACCAAACAAATCCTTAGGAAAATGAGAATCTCACTAAGGAGGGTTTGGTCACCCAGATCAAACTTTTAAGTGACTTTACTGATTCTTGAACTCATTCCCATATGGAGGTGAAGTTCGAGACCAAATGCTTGAACATTTGTATTGTTGGCTCACATAAGGCATCTTTAGGGAGATTAGGGATGTCAATATGATGGAGCGGGTATAGGTAGTAGGTACTTGCTACCCGCACTTGATGGTGAAAAACCACTGTGTACTCGGCTTATACCCATATGGATATCCCCATTAAGCAGTGATATATTGGGTAGCACAATTTTAAATAATTTTACATATACTAGGTATCCGCGAATTGGTATCCCTTTTTTTCATACATGGGTTCGTGTTTAAATACCTAAATTTGTCCTTTGTTGGTTTTATATGTGGGTATTTGTAGGCACCGATAATTTTTCCATCTATGCAGGAGATCCACTTTGTAACATCCCAAATTTTATTAAGTAAAATAAAATTAAGAGGAGTAAATAAATAATAATATTAGTAAGATTAGTATATTTTGTGAATAAGGTTATTTAATAAATAATAAGAATAATAAATAGGATGAGTGGGTTGAGGGTGGGCCTAGCCCAATTAAGTATTTATTTAAGGAGGGGTTCTCAGTTCTCCCTAATCCTTATTTTTCAAAACGTCAGAGAGCGAAACGCTAAGGAGGGGAGAAACTGTAACGTCCTAATTTCTTAATTCAAGAATAATGTCCGTTGGAAACACTATTCCCGAATTTCTGAAATTATTTCGCGCCATTTCTGATATCGACAAACAGTCACAAAACACGCCTAAGCAGTCCAACGTTTACTTAGGCTTCCTAATCATTCAAACATCCTAAATTCCAACACAAATTCTAAGTCAGAACGTGGGGACGGACCAACACTTGGATATGTTAAGGTCCATAAACTCCTACCGGAAATCCGGCAGAGTTTCCCCTGAAAATTGGACGTTTCCCAATTTCTAGATCCACTTGAAAATCAGCAAACACCAGTGCAGTTCATAATAACATAGTCACTGATCCAATACAATAACAATAAGCCTCCATGGCCAAGCTATAGACTTCTACATCATACATCAATTAAATAGCCACTACAATCAAATCTCCAATAACATCTCTATATAGTTACAAATAATTCTCCACTGAAGACTTTCCTTTGGTTACTGGGAGTGTGCGAACCAGCCCAAAAGCTTCCTCTCCATTGAGCATAACCTGGAATAACCTGCATAACTAAAATATATCCCCGAAACGTGGGGTGAGACTACGGTCTCAGTGAGCAAAGCATGCAGCAAGCAGTGTGGGGAGGCAGACACATGACATGCAACATACCATTCAACGTGTCATGCATAACTATTTCAATTACCACCTTACAATTTCACTCAACTATACAATATGTTTAATGCAAATATGGAAAATAGATATGCTATGCATGACCTGCATTACCCGGCAGACGGGGTCTTTTCACTATCTGGGGCTAGACCTGAGCTCAGACTACAAGGAACATCTTCCTTGGGCATAACACCGCCAATTAACTGGGGGCCAAAACTCATGTTTTAACTGGGGAACGAAGTCCAATTAACTGGGGACCGAAGTCCAGTCTTGATTAATTAAGATGAACTGGGGCCGAAGCCAAAACTGGGGCTGAAGCCGTAACTGGGGCCGAAGCCAAAACCTGGGGGCGAAGCCATTTTTACTGGGGCCGAAGCCAAAACTCATTTTCTCTGGGAGCCAAGGCTCAAAAATCATTTTCCTGTTAATTGGCCAAAGGCCTGGATGTAATGCACACACAATACATAGTTCATGAATTTTTCTATATCTAAACATGTTCTCCTTTACAAATCTTAGCATGTACAATAACATCTATCTATAACAAAACCATCATAAAACATCAAGAATCATCTATAATAATCACCCAATAACATTTTCCCCACAAAATCCCAAAATCCCCAATTTCCCCTAACCTAGGGTTTTCACTTACAAGTTCATAAGCAATTCAAAACATGAATATTCTCTAATCCAACCATAATACGACATCCATAAGCTAAAAGGAAGGGGAATAGGAGAATAGGGATCATAATGGAAGCACCCACATGATGAGGTGAAAGTGTGTGAGCTCTACTCACCTTAAATGGAGGAATAAAGAGAGGAAATGGTGGAAGACAAGCCCTGGAGTGATGGAGCACCTTCAATTTGTTCTCCTTCTCCTTCTCCTTCAAAGCCCCCCTCTTTCTCTCTAATTTTTCTCTCAGAAGCTCGCGGCCTAACCCTAAAAATGGAGGAGGAAAAGGAAAAATAATTGAGACAGGGTGCAACTCGTGTTTTAAAACACGCTGCAACCTCCTTGGGCGCTGGGGCGCACGCCAAAAGCACTGAAGCGCGCGTCCTATTTGATGCTAATCTCACTTAATTGTGCGCACTGAGGCACTCAATGGTGCGCTGAAGTTCGCTTACAAGGGCTGGAGCTCGCTTACAAGGGCTGTAGCGCACAATACATAGGCTAATAAGCCTTGCGCTGAAGCACACTATGGTGTGCTGAAGCGCACCAACGGGCATTGCAGCCCCCTTTTTTTTCTTTTTACACCCCTCAAATTACTTTTGCCACCGTATCTCTACCGAAAACCTTATTCTAGCTTAGTTCTTCTCATCCAAACCCTTCCCCACTCTAATTCTAGGTAAATCAATTCCCTAATTTCTTGGCTACTATCATACCTTTCCAAATTAGTTCTTCTTCCTTTAATATCTTTTCCGCATTCCTAAATAGTTGTAATCTTCTTATATCATTTACCTATTTCCTATCTAAATTCTCATTCAATTCTTCAACATCTCATACCACTTCCCACTCTCTGTTACTTCGTCGGTACCATAGCCTAAAGCTCTCGCTATAGTTTCTAGGCCCTAATTTTTTGGGATGTTACAATCCTAACCCCCTTAAATAAATTTTGTCCTCAAAATTTGTTCCGATTATCCTAACGCAGGGTCACACTCTCATCCTTAACTATGTTTGTGTACTAGGAATCCTCCCAAATTTTCCTTTTGATCACTAATACCCCTATTCTTCAAGATGGCTAACAAGGAATTAGGGTTCGATCGTATTCCTAAACTCATCCTCTTAGTCCCACCCTCATAGGCTACGTCTCGAATGTCACTATCTTCTAACTGTTTTATGCCTAACTCATACCGGCTCCAACCAATCCTCTCATTCTTCCTCGGAATACGTACCTTAGCACCTACCCTTTCTCTACCACAATCCTAAAATGGGTTTTCTAAGGGGCCTCCCCTTGGTTTCCTTTCTCCAAGGTAACTTAACGACTTGGGTCAAATCGACTACATAATAGGATTGAAATAGAGAGGGTTCACAAGGCTCCTGGTTGTGATTCCTAACTCAATGCTTAGTCCATGTACCAAACCTTGGCAAGTACCTACAAGCTGTCTAAGTTATAGGGGATCCCAATTTCCAACAGCTACATGATGATTCTCAATGTGGGCTGCTAACAACCTAGATGTGTCCAGAAAATCCCTAATTGGTCTTCTGAGTTATACCATGGGTTCCCATGTCTTCTCCTACAAAGCTACCCCCCATAAGGGCTCAGTTCTTTCTAACACTCTCAAGGTTCAAGTCTACCACATGAAACTACGTTGTGACTTCTAAAAGCTATCTGGTCTGAAACATAATCTTATGAACAACATCATCTCAACAGTGGTTTCTAAAACAACCACACACAAGTCTCAAATAAAAAAATATAGAGTTGCAACCACTTGGTGCTCCTCTGATACACATATGATAGAGAATGGACAAACTCTTGTAGTTCATCCGAAGAGAAACTCATCTCTTCTAACAAAACACGATAGTGTGTAGGCCTGCTTGTACCTATCACAACATCATGTGCCCAATCATAGAAAAAAAAATTATCTATCATTTCACCTAGGAGGCTGAGTACGAGCACATGCCCTATATTACAACATCAACCTCTACTGTCTAGAGCTGACAACTACAGCAATTGACAGACATGCAATTGCCTCGGTGGCCAGGGGACACACCTAAACCTAGGTGGATAATGTAGGTCCTCGAAACAAGGGTAAAAGAATGAGAATGTTCGATACCTAGCGATGGACTCGGTGCACCAAGCTTAGCACCATTCCTTAACCATGATCTAATCACAAATCATTAATCCTCCTAGGAGATATACACTGAGTAACAATTCCAAATTCTGCAAAATCTTTATTTTCCAAGGACCCTAAATACCAGAGTTCCTCCCACTAAGGATACAACAAGGAAGAGGCTAAGAGGTTTAATTCATTATCTTAGTTTTGCCATCAATAACTCAGAAAAGGATCACTATTTGTGCACTAACAACATAACTCCGAAACACTTTGGTTATAATCAAAATAACTTATCCCTTATATGTCTACAACCAAATAGGCATAAGCTAAAAGGAACCGATCATTATTGCAACCTAACAAGGTGCCCCCAACCATCCAATTTTCTACTACCACTCATTTCCTTTAGGCTTCGGTGTTTATCCTCCAACTCAACCGAAACTGATCAAGGGGTTCTAACTAGATGATAGTGCCTAATCAGAATTTAATTGTAACCCACATGGGTATAGTCCCAAAAGGGCCAAAAGACCATAAGGCTTGACAGTGGAACAAGGTAGCTTTAGAGTCATGGGTTGACAAGGTACAACAAATTCTTACTTGGTTCCTAACTAAGAAACCTCCCAATCAGTCGAGTAACAACCATGCACTAAATGGCTAGATGCTTAACATGTGTCTACAAGGTTCGAGGGTACCTGTAATAGCCAAACAAGGGTCCTAGGAGCATTAGTCTAGTAACTTAGGAGACAAGGGATTTGGCTCGCCACTTGCATACTAAAAACAATCTACAGGATATAAGGGCTTAAACAATCCCACCACCATCATAGAGAAATCATAAAACGCCTACTGAGAAATCTAACCGGGCACATAATGACTTAGGCAACTACTAAGGAGGTTAGGGTTGAAGAACATCAACCATCAACATAAGCATGTACTAACAAGGATCTAAAGAAAGGAACCAAATATGTGGGTCGAGAGGTCTTAATCCCATTCCTCAATTCGTCTTTAAGATCACACCTACCCATAGAGGTAACTTACCCAAAAGCTAGGATTACACCCTCCATCACTAAGGGCATAAGTCCCCATACCTCCCTTGAGTTCCACACTTCCATTCTAACCTCTTCCTGCCATCTTCTTGGTCTACTAAGCATGAAACCCTAAATTCATAAAATCCCAACTCTAAAATAATTTACCCTGACTTTACGAGATCACCACTAACCTCCCACCTACATGTCCTCCTAACCATGTAATCTAACACACAAGTCATGTAACATCATCACAACTCGCTCATCAATCACCACCTAGCACACACGTCATTCAATCATTCAGGGAACATATACAAGAGTCACTTCAAGCAATCATTCAAGCAGAAATAAAATTATCATTGTTCAAACACATTACATCGCCAAGGTTCACTTACAAGCAACCAACACCCTGCTAGCCTACTAGGGAGCTCATTCATCATTCCCTCTAACCTTTCCTCTTACTACTACCTTCCAAAACCAACCACACATTCTCCCTCAAAACTTCTTCCTTACTTTCCCTTCTAAGGGTACCTTAATCCCTCTAGGACTAAAATGACATCCCATAAGGTTTCTAAGGTGGAGAACTTACCCTTGGAACAAACCTATGTCACTCTCTCTAACTATTATGTAGGTGGCTCTAACCTTGTTAGAGAAGTGTCCCAACTCCCTAAACAAGGCATCCTGCTTACGTCACTAACCATTATTCCGGGTACCACGCACTCGGAAGAGGGGTGATCAGTCCTTAAACTGAGCATGAGGCACAGTGGAATTATAGTAAGTTACGGGCAATTAACCTATCCACAGTCCAATTGGATTGAACTGCTCTGATTCCTAAATGTAACGTCCTAATTTCTTAATTCAAGAATAATGTCCGTTGGAAACACTATTCCCGAATTTCTGAAATTATTTCGCGTCATTTCTTATATCGACAAACAGTCACAAAACACGCCTAAGTAGTCCAACGTTTACTTAGGCTTCCTCATCATTCAAACATCCTGAATTCCAACACAAATTCTAAGTCAGAAAGTGGGGACGGACCAACACTTGGATATGTTAAGGTCCATAAACTCCTACCGGAAATCCGCCAGAGTTTCCCCTGAAAATTGGACGTTTCCCAATTTCTAGATCCACCTGAAAATCAGCAAACACCAGTGCAGTTTATAATAACATAGTCACTGATCCAATACAATAACAATAGGCCTCCATGGCCAAGCTATAGACTTCTACATCATACATCAATTAAATAGCCACTACAATCAAATCTCCAATAACATCTCTATATAGTTACAAATAATTCTCCACTGAAGACTTTCCTTTGGTTATTGAGAGTGTGCGACCCAGCCCAAAAGCTTCCTCTTCATTGAGCATAACCTGGAATAACCTGCATAACTAAAATATATCCCCGAAACATGGGGGGAGACTACGGTCTCAGTGAGCAAAGCATGCAGCAAGCAGTGTGGGGAGGCAGACACATGACATGCAACATACCATTCAACGTGTCATGCATAACTATTTCAATTACCACCTTACAATTTCACTCAACTATACAATATGTTTAGTGCAAATATGGAAAATAGATACGCTATGCATGACCTGCATTACCCGGCAGACGGGGTCTTTTCACTATCTAGGGCTAGACCTGAGCTCAGACTACAAGGAACATCTTCCTTGGGCATAACACCACCAATTAACTGGGGGCCGAAACTCGTGTTTTAACTGGGGACCGAAGTCCAATTAACTGGGGATCGAAGTCCAGTCTTGATTAATTAAGATGAACTGGGGCCGAAGCCGTAACTGGGGCCGAAGCCAAAACCTGGGGGCGAAGCCATTTTTACTGGGGCCGAAGCCAAACTCATTTTCTCTGGGAGCCAAGGCTTAAAAATCATTTTCCGGTTAATTGGCCAAAGGCCTGGATGTAATGCACACACAATACATAGTTCATGAATTTTTCTATATCTAAACATGTTCTCCTTTACAAATCTTAGCATGTGCAATAACATCTATCTATAACAAGACCATCATAAAACATCAAGAATCATCTATAATAATCACCCAATAACATTTCCCCCATAAAATCCCAAAATCCCCAATTTACCCTAACCCAGGGTTTTCACTTACAAGTTCATAAGCAATTCAAAACATGAATATTCTCTAATCCAACCATAATACGACATCCATAAGCTAAAAGGAAGGGGAATAGGAGAATAGGGATCATAATGGAAGCACCCACATGATGAGGTGAAAGTGTGTGAGCTCTACTCACCTTAAATGAAGGAATAAAGAGAGGAAATGGTGGAAGACAAGCCCTAGAGTGATGGAGCACCTTCAATTTGTTCTCCTTCTCCTTCTCCTTTAAAGCCTCTCTCTCTCTCTCTAATTTTTCTCTCAGAAGCTCGCGGCTTAACCCTAAAAACGAAGGAGGAAAAGGAAAAATAATTGAGACAGGGTGCAACTCGTGTTTTAAAACACGCTGCAGCCTCCTTGGGCACTGGGGCGCACGCCAAAAGCGCTGAAGCGCGCGTCCCATTTGATGCCAATCTCACTTAATTGTGTGCGCTGAGGCACTCAATGGTGCGCTGAAGCTTGCTTACAGGGGTTGGAGCTCGCTTACAAGGGCTGGAGCGCACAATACATAGGCTAATAAGCCTTGCGCTGAAGCACACTATGGTTTGCTGAAGAGCACCAACGGGGGCTGCAGTCCCCTTTTTTTCTTTTTAGACCCCCCAAATTACTTTTGTCACCGTATCTCTACCGAAAACCTTATTCTAACTTAGTTCTTCTCATCCAAACACTTCCCCACTCTAATTCTAGGTAAATCAATTCCCTAATTTCTTGGCTACTATCATACCTTTCCAAATTAGTTCTTCTTCCTTTAATATCTTTTCCGCATTCCTAAATAGTTGTAATCTTCTTATATCATTTACCTATTTCCCATCTAAATTCCCATTCAATTCTTCAACATCTCATACCACTTCCCACTCTCTGTTACTTCGTCGGTACCACAGCCTAAAGCTCTCGCTATAGTTTCTAGGCCCTAATTTTTTGGGATGTTATAGAAACGACGTCTCAAGAAGGGGTTGCCGCAGAATAATCTTTGAGAATGAAGAACTGTTGCGGTTCGATCTCCACTTCAAGGTACGGTGGGGGAGAGAGTGTTGTTTGTATGTGCATGTGGGGGGTGCTTGGGTAGTAACCTAAGACTTTAAATTCGTATTAATAATTTATATATTGAGTATGAATGATGAAAACTGTAGATTGATGATTGGTTGTATGATTCTTGATGAATCTTGAGTGGATTGGATGAAATAATATAAATAGAGAAATGGGTAAATAAGGGTATGATGATTTGGGGTTTTGATGGGTTAACTGTATAATCTGTGTAAAGATTGTTGTTTTGCTGAGTATAATTGATATAAACGAATATGATTGAAGTATAAATGATGAGGATTGAGTAGGGATTGAAGAAGGGGAGAAAAATGGGAAAAACGCAGTATAGTCGTGTTCTACGTAACTTGCGCTGCAGGTTGCGCTGCAGCGCAGGTTGAGGCGCAGTCCTCTAGAAGTTGCGCTGCAGGTTGCGCTGCAGCGCAGGTTGAAGCGCAACTCACGGATTTCTGTTTTTGATGTGATTTTGATGAGTTCTTTTCAGAGTGAGGATGGTTTTTCCTTAACATATGGAATTGAGATTGATATGTATTTAATATAAATGTTATTTTGTGGATTTGATGATATTTAATGATGAAAATGATGATGTATAAAATGATACTTGATGATGTATGATGATGAGGTTTGATGATGAGTACGATGTTGATGATGGTGATGATGATGTATATATATATTTATGATGATGATGATAATTATGATGACTGGTGATATTTATGATGATGATAATTGGTGATATTTATGATGATTTATGGTGAGAATGATTGATGATGTTGATGTTGTACCTGAGGCTAAATGAGGGAGGTGAATAGTGTACTTGAGTCTAACTCAGGGAGGTGATGATGATGATGATATAACTAATTTTATGATGTTTATGATGTCTTGAGCATACATGATGTTGTACTTGAGATGCACAAGCCCAGTGAGGGGTGGAGTGTAGCTCAGGGAGGTGAGTATTGTACCTGAGTCTAACTCGGGGAGGTGAGTATTGTACCTGGGTCTAACTCGGGGAGGTGATTATGGTACCTGGGTATAACTCAGGGAGGCGAGTGATGATTATAATAATATGGATTATGGTACCTGAGTATAACTCAGGGAGGTGAGCAATGAGTATGTTGATATTGAATATGGTATCTGAGTGTAACTCAGGGAGGTGAATGATGATTATGATGATATTGGTGGTTATGATGATTATGATGATATTGATGAGTATGATGATTATGGTGATATTGATGATTATGTTGATATTGATAAGTATGATGATTATGGTGATATTGATGATTATGATGATTATGATTATATTGATGAGTATGATGATTATGGTGATATTGATGATTATGATGGTTATGGTGATATTGATAATGTTGTTGGTGTATATGATGATGGATGAATATGTCTTATATATGCTGATATAAAAATGAGTTATATGATGATGCTATGATTTTGTAATGATGAAACGAGTAATAGGTGTTGAGAATAGAGTAGGCGAATTATTTGGTGAATGGGATAGGAGAATTATATGATGATATTGATGTTTGTTATAAGATGAATTATAGGTGATATTATCTGATGAATTATTTGATGTTTGAGTATGTGATGTGATTGATGATGATGTTTTCTATATGAGGGTGAGGATAGGGTAGCCTCCTATGTGTATGTATGAGTAGTATTCTTTTCCTCACTGTTACACTGTGGTTATTTTACAGGTGACGATGGAGACACAATTGGTGTCGAGTTTTGAGTAAATGGAGTGTTGCTCTGGTACATGTGACATCAGGGCATATCATTGGGGGTTCTTTCTTTATGTTTTAGTTATGAAGGATTTTACAAACCTTTCTTTAAATGCCTTGCACGGCGAGTAGGATGTTTTGTTATTTATATTTTAGAGATTCCGCTGCTTAAGTATTTTGAAAACTGTTTCTACTTTAAATTGGTTTACCGTGAAATAAAGGACGTTTTATACGATGAGGATTTGTGAACCTTTTTACCTAGTGTGGGATATTATCTTCCAATATTTCGATTTATTTATTGTATAAGAGTTTGGGGTAGAAGGGTGTCACACACTTAACTTGATTACTCATATTCAAACCCCCATGTTACAAAAAACCTTTTTTTTCGGTTACAAGGAGAGGTAGAGCCCACAAACTAAATTCCTTTACTTCCATTTACAATTGACTCTATTAAAAGATGAAAGAAACATATAAACAAATAAAAAAGTACTTGTCCGGAAGCAATACTAGCCAATGTGGTTAGTTTTAATGGGAGTGAATTGTAACCCCAAATAAACTTTACTTGCAATGTCAGGGGTTTAAATCCTGAAGCCATCACTTTAGGGAGGATTTTACATAAGCACTACCCTCGACCTGAAAGTTAAATTTATAGTTAAATTTGTGGAGATTATCGGTGAAAGACTGATAGATCTATGAAACATTCACTAATTAATGAAAAACAATTTTAGATGATTTGGATGGATATTCCATCACTCCCCAATTTCGATTAAATAAGTACATGATAAAAAAAGATAATAGCTGCTAAATATGAAAAATGGTGATAACTCACAAAAATAAGCTTTCATTTATTCTGGCACATTAAGATGATAATAAAATCATGGACACGACCTAATTATACCACTACAAAACGGGCATCGAGCCACTGCTTGTTCTGCAATGCCATAAACATCTATGCCGATGCAGGAAGTGCGAAAAATAAAAAGTCTTGGAAGGGCATGCGAGTTTTGAAGATCCCTAATCATTGGGCGATAAATTGATTCATCTATAGATGCAGACCAAAAAGAATTTTCCATGTGAATTCCTCCTCCAAAATTGACCGATGGCCTGAATTCCAATACCACGAATCCAATCTCATTATGGTTGTAGTAAATAAGCTTACTCTGTGATTAAGCCAATACCAAGAAACCAAAATAACAAATACATGGATTAATTATTGTTTTAACTGATAAGAAAAAAATTAATTGTCATATATATGATATAGATAATGACAAAATTACCTGAACATCACAAACTCGTTTCCAAGGAGAAGGAACAGGACCATCCGGGTCACTCAGAAGGAAGTTGAACAGTATAGAAGTATCCATGACAAAGTAAAATAAGAGAGCTGAGAAAATCTCGTACATGTCACGAGATATAGCGTGGTAGACATATACACTGAAAAGGATATTTATAATAGGATGAGGGTACTTATTATCAAGAAGATTAAATATAATTCAAATGTATTACACTTAATCTAACAAGTTTAAGTATATTTTTAGTCCCTAAAAAATTAGTAAATTTTGATTTTAGTCTTTCTTAAAATTTTAGTTGTTTTTAGTCCATACATTTAACGAAAACAACTTTTCTAGTCCGTCACGAGAGACTAAAAACATATGATTTTTATATTTTTGAAAGACTATAAATAAATAAAATTTAAATATGAACAAAAATCAGATTTTACTCATTTCATAGGGATCAAAAACATATTTAACTATAGTAATAATCACTAGCATAATTATATTATAATATTTGTCATATATAATATATTTAATGAATTTACTAGACTAATACATTTATTAGGCGAATATATTATATTTAATGAATTTACTACTAATTAAATATAATATATAAATGGCTAAAAAAATATTTATTATATTTTATTTTATAGGTATAACTATTATAATTATAAAATGGTAGTTCTTAGAAACATTTATTGCAATTCATTCATTATAAATGTATACATACTACTGTTATTAATATTTCTCATATATTATATTTAATAAATATAGTTCTGTACCAAGTTGGGCCGTTTTGGACCTAAGAAGTACGAATCAGTTGGTCTTATATTAGCTTAAATTGGGCTTAGAGTCACGGTACAAGTATAAACAGCTCGATCATTGACCTGTTATACTTGGGGGTTATACCGTATTGGGTCATTTAAGGCCCAAGGAATAAGAATAAGATGATAACTGATATTTAAATTTAAACATGAGAGAATTAGATAAGGATTGGTGAATTTAAATACCAGTTATCATCTTATTCTTATTCCTTTGGCCTTAAATAGCCCAATACGGTAATAAGAATAAGATGATAACTGGTATTTAAATTTAAACATGAGAGAATTAGATAAGGATTGGAGAATTTAAATTAAAGATCACACATCCCTAAAGAATAGGATCGATTAAGAAGGATGGATAACGACCCCAAATAATGTATAAATAACCCCTCAGGGCTATCCTAAGGGGCATGTTTCACTAATCATCAATGGCGTAGTATTCTCAACACGTCCTGTAATCAGGGCCTTGGGAAATTAGGAATCGTAACGTGAACATTGCGCCCACCGTGGTTCGCGGTAATACTTTTCCCGCTAACCATATCTCACGAGAAAAAGATTCAAATTCCAAATTAGGACTGGCAACAGCAACATGGTAGCAACACAGAACAACAGAACGACGAGTGAAGGGGTAGAAAACAACACGGATACACGGGTCGTGCTGCAACAGCTCCTAGCCTCGGTAGCTGCCTTACAACAGCAGAATCAGCAACTACAACAGCAGAACCAAAGTTTCCAAGCACAGTTGGAACAGTTCGGTCAAAAGCAACAGGGGGAAGATGTGGACGATGGCCTTGCAGAGCTCCAACCTTTTTCTCTAGAAATCCACGAGGCAGTATTTCCCGAAAATATTCGGGAACCCCATTTACCGACCTACAATGGACTTGTCGATCCTCAAGTACATGTGACCGCGTTCAGAACCCAAATGAACAAAAGAGGGATAAGTGAGGCTTTGCAATGCAAGTTATTCTCTGGTACTTTGACTGACTCGGCATTGATCTGGTATTCCCGGCTTCCCCCCAAGTCCGTCAACAGTTTGGTTGATATCCTTAAAAAATTCCTGGCCCAATTCTCGGCTCGGAAAGTAAGAAGATTGACTGCCGCCAAGTTATTTAATATCAAACAGCAACCAAATGAACCTTTAAAAGACTTCCTGGGAAGGTTTAATGATGCGGCCTTACAAGTCATTAACCCGAATCTGGAAGTACTGGTGTCTGCTTTCGAAGAATGGCTGGGACCCGACCCTTTCAACGAGTCTTTAGCCC
Organism: Sesbania bispinosa; assembly: GCA_026901365.1. Lineage (NCBI taxonomy): Eukaryota > Viridiplantae > Streptophyta > Magnoliopsida > Fabales > Fabaceae > Sesbania > Sesbania bispinosa. The sequence continues at coordinate 27,801 of QLOH01000620.1, forward strand.
AGAAACCAGCCTTAACCATGGATGAGATCAGGCTCCGTGCTGACTGTTATGTAAAAGGCGAGGAAAGTAATGCAGATAAAAGAGGTCAGATGATGGTCAGACAATCTTCCGGGAGTAATTCTCGGCAGCAGAAAAATTCTAACTGGCAGACCAGAGGCAGAACAGGTGACCGACGATCGAATTTTTTCCAGAAAGGACGAGAGGTCAAAGAAAACTTCAGCGCCGAAATAACCAAAGAAAGGGCTCAAACGGGGTATATGGGCCGAGACAGGGACAAATGGTGTGAGTTTCACAAAATGAGGGGGCATGACACAGACGGTTGCTGGACATTGAAAGCACGGATTGACAAAATAATCAGGGATGGGAATGGCGTGAGGACGTCAGAACCTTTCGAGCAGAGAACAATAGAAGCTAAACGTCAATGTAGGCCGGAGGATTTCCTTAGAAGGGCGGACGATTTTCCCGATAATGACGAAGCAAAGCCCTCGGATGAGGTAGGGGGAACAATATCCACTATTGCCGGGGGGTTCACTGGAAGAGGAGTCACCAGCTTGTCTTAAAGAAGGTATGCTCGGTCGGTCATGTCGATCAACACGCTGGTTGAAGACCAACATCCACACTTACCCAAAATTTCCTTCTCCAACTCAGATTTTGAAGGGATAAAACCTCACCAGGACGACGCCATGGTGGTTGAGGCCCGTATTTCAAACTTCATGGTCAAAAGATCTTAGTGGACCGGGGGAGTTCAGTTGATATCTTATATTGGGAGGCTTTTCAACAACTCGATTTGTCTCCTGACTTGTTGCTTCCCTTTTCAGGATCCTTGATAGGATTTGCAAGTGAGTCGATGGAGGTTCGGGGTTATGTAGATTTGCTCACAAGCTTCGGAAATGCCCCCTCGAGTAAAGCAATCCGGGTTAAATATCTGGTTATTAACGCTCCATCCTCGTATAATGCAATCATTGGAAGGGCGACCCTCAATTCACTCGGGGCAATTGTTTTAACCCTACATCTTACTATGAAATTCCCCCTTAACAATGGGCAGATTGGAGTAGTTAAAGCAGACCAAGAAGTCGCCATAAAATGCAACACGGGCAGTTTGAAGGTGAAACAGAAAAATTTGCCCAAGAAGGAAGCCGAGCATAGAGTTTTCTTTGCCGAGCTCGATCCATGAGTCGATTTCGTGGAAAGGCGCCCTCATCCAACATAGGAGTTGATCCAAGTACAATTAAAGGAAAGCGGTCAGAATACTTATATCGGCAAGAACTTATCATCTGATTTCACTCGGCAACTTACCACCCTTCTTAAAAACAATGCTGACTTATTTGCCTGGTCGGCCTCTGATATGCTCGGGATCGATCCTGATTTTTTGTGTCACAAGTTGGTAGTCGACCCCAAGACAAAGCCGATTGCCCAACGAAAAAGAAAAGTCAGGGAAGAAAGGAGGAAGGTCGTCATCCAGGTAACCCAAAAGCTTCTGGAGGCGGGGTTTATCAGGGAGGTCGAGTATCCTACCTGGTTGGCCAATGTGGTCTTGGTTAAAAAGAGCAATGGGAGATGGAGGATGTGCACGGACTTCACAGATCTGAATAAGGCATGTCCAAAGGACCCGTACCCTCTTCCGTGTATTGATCGACTGGTTAATGGCACATCCGGGCGTAGAATTTTGAGTTTGATGGATGCTTATTCCGGGTATAATCAAATCAGGATGAACCCAACTGATGAGGAAAAGACAACTTTTATGATTGAGGGGAGCAACTTCTGCTACAAAGTCACGTGCTTTGGATTGAAAAACACGGGTGCTACGTATCAACGCTTAATAGACAAGGTCTTTCATAATCAGATAGGTCAGAATCTCGAGGTGTACATCGATGATATGGTCGTTAAGTCGGATGGAGAGGAGCAACACTTTGCAGATTTGGAAGAAATATTTGGAGAACTAAGGAAGCACAACATGCGTTTGAATCCAGAAAAATGTGTTTTTGGAATTCATTCTGGTAAGTTCCTGGGATTTATGCTGACCGAGCGGGGAATAGAAGATAACCCAGACAAATTCAGAACCATCATGGAGATAAGGAGTTTCGCAAATGTTAAGGAGGTTCAACAACTAACCGATAGGATGGCCGCTTTATCCCGGTTTTTATCGTGCTCGGCCGATAAAGCCTTCCCTTTCTTCAAATTGTTAAAGATAAACGAGAAGTTTAACTGTACTACCCAATGTGACGAGAATCCAGGGGGTGCATTCGTTTTACGGATCTATCTAGGTTGGAATGATCATAATTAAGAAATTTGGAAAATGGTTTAAACGAAAAAAATGGGAAATAGGTAAGAAGATGGAATGGGATATGATAGACGTCACACTTTCAAGGATGAAAGATAAGTCCTTGAGATTACACACACAAAGGTGATGAACCTTTGATAAACCTCACTCTTGACAAGTCAAGAAAATAAGAGAAACACTCCCTTTGATTGATAATTTTTAGCAAAAACATTCTAAGTGTCTTGCATGCATTACACACCCCTTTAATAGTGTCATGTGAGCCATGCAATGACCTAATACAACCAACTTGTAACTCCTAGAAATTCATGAAACAATAAAATAAAAACAATTAAAACTATAGTCTAGAATTAACCTATGTAGCCTCCCATTTGTACCCCTTTGTGGCTGTTCATCTTTCTCTTAATTATGGAAATATAATTCAGCTATTGGAACCCTATGTTAGCCGCCCCATGTGACTAAACAACTCAGCCAAAATATGTTACAAATTGAATGAAAATGATCTAGCATTAACATGTGTTGGCCGCCCACAATGAATGGTCTTTACTCTTCAATTTCATCACATGTTGGCATCTACTTTATGAGCATAACTCAGCCCTTTATTGCACATGTTTGGCCGCCCCATTTAGGTTAATGAATCATCCATTTAATGCATTGGTTGGCCGCATTTGATAGCCTAGAAGAAACCTCCAACAAGTGCTTCAATTTGTAACCCTTGTGCTATTAATGCTGGTCTCCTTGTAACCGTTACAGCTTCAATTCCTTCTTGTAACAACCGGCCACTTCATGATTCATTTGTAACAACCACAATGTTTATTGAAAACAATAAAAATAAGAAAACCAACCAGCCACAACTCCCCTTGGCCGCCCACCTTTTGGAATTAAAATAACTGGGATTTAATTAAAACCATGTCACCATTTTTTTTTTAATTTTAGCCGGTTGGATTCACATCATACCCTCCTTCTTCGAGAAGATTCGTCCCGAATCTTAAGGATTTATTTGTTGGCTAATTTATTTAATTCACTAACTACTGCAGGAAATCAATTGCTCCCTCCTGGGTCGAAGACATGTTGCTTGTATCCATCTTTAGCTTCACATGTTGGTAAGCTATTGATCATCAACGAAACAAACAAAACCTATTCAAACTCATAACCACGCACATACTCAATGAATTGGAATTGAATCTCATTCAAGTGGTGACTATGAAAATCGGTAACTTCAAACAACAAATGAACCCCACTCTCCAGGTGCAGGGTCTCTTGAATTTGATTCTGAAAGGTGGGTTGAATGTGTAAAGGTACGCTAGGAATGATGTCGACTTGATTCTTCCAACAAGAAAACCTTTCCTCTTGAACCTGTAAATTTAAAACATCAAAAGAAAGAAATGTAACGGTAGAGTTGTCATCTTCCTCTCTGTGTTTGTTTTCCTTTTCACGCCCCGCTCTCATCTTCTCTTCTCTTTCTTTTTCTATTTCTTCTCTTCTCTTTTGTTCTTTTTCTTTTTCTTCTTTTCTCTCATTTTTTCTTCACTCTCTCTTGCTTCTTTTTCTCTCCTTTCTTTTTCTATTTTTTCCTTCAACTTACATTGATACTCATTGGCTCGGCTTGGTGTCAGAAATTTGAACTTAATCTTACGTCCTTCATGCCTCAAAGAAAGCGAGCGTTCATCAAGATTGAGTGTTTTATAACGAAGCCATGACCATCCTAAAAGAAGATGACAAGAGTCCATGGGAGCGATATCACATAATACTTCTTTCTCGCACTGCCCCACAGTGAATGTGATCCACGCTTGATTTGGAAGAAAACTCGTTGGTAGGTGGAGTTTCTCCACCAATCTTTGACTCACAACATTTTTGTCACTTCCGTAATCGTATGCAACTATACATGGGTGGCCTTCGATTAAACACCTTGTATAGTAAATTTCCATCGACATTCCGAACCCAGAGCCGAAGCTTTGATACCAAATGATGAGAATCCAGGGGGTGCATTCGTTTTACGGATCTATCTAGGTTGGAATGATCATAATTAAGAAATTTGGAAAATGGTTTAAACGAAAAAATGGGAAATAGGTAAGAAGATGGAATGGGATATGATAGACGTCACACTTTCAAGGATGAAAGATAAGTCCTTGAGATTACACACACAAAGGTGATGAACCTTTGATAAACCTCACTCTTGACAAGTCAAGAAAATAAGAGAAACACTCCCTTTGATTGATAATTTTTAGCAAAAACATTCTAAGTGTCTTGCATGCATTACACGCCCCTTTAATAGTGTCATGTGAGCCATGCAATGACCTAATACAACCAACTTGTAACTCCTAGAAATTCATGAAACAATAAAATAAAAACAATTAAAACTATAGTCTAGAATTAACCTATGTAGCCGCCCATTTGTACCCCTTTGTGGCTGTTCATCTTTCTCTTAATTATGGAAATATAATTCAGCTATTGGAACCCTATGTTAGCCGCCCCATGTGACTAAACAACTCAGCCAAAATATGTTACAAATTGAATGAAAATGATCTAGCATTAACATGTGTTGGCCGCCCACAATGAATGGTCTTTACTCTTCAATTTCATCACATGTTGGCATCTACTTTATGAGCATAACTCAGCCCTTTATTGCACATGTTTGGCTGCCCCATTTAGGTTAATGAATCAGCCATTTAATGCATTGGTTGGCCGCATTTGATAGCCTAGAAGAAACCTCCAACAAGTGCTTCAATTTGTAACCCTTGTGCTATTAATGCTTGTCTCCTTGTAACCGTTACAGCTTCAATTCCTTCTTGTAACAACCAGCCACTTCATGATTCATTTGTAACAACCACAATGTTTATTGAAAACAATAAAAATAAGAAAACCAACCAGCCACAACTCCCCTTGGCCGCCCACCTTTTGGAATTAAAATAACTGGGATTTAATTAAAACCATGTCACCATTTTTTTTTTAATTTTAGCCGGTTGGATTCACATCACAATGTGAGCAAGATTTTACCAAGTTGAAAGAGTTTTTGTCCTCCCCCTATATTAACTTGGCCCATCCCAGACCTGCCCTTACTGGTATACTTATCAGTCTCGGAAGGAGCTTTGAGTTCGATCTTAGTTCAAGAACAAGGAAAAGACCAACAACCTATATACTTCATCAGCAAAGTATTGCAGGGAGCAGAATTAAGATATCAGAAATTGGAAAAGCTGGCTTTGGCTTTAATCACAACGTCAAGACGTTTAAGGCATTATTTTCAGAGCTACAAAGTGATTGTGAAGACTTATCATCTGATTAGGCAAGTACTTCAAAAACCGGATCTGGCCGGGAGAATGGTCGGATGGTCGGTAGAGTTGTCTGAGTATGATATGGCTTACGAGCCGCGGGGACCGATCAAATCACAAGTGTTATCCGATTTCATCATAGAGTTATCCTCTCCCCCCGGTCAAATTCCGGCCGGCTACCAATGGATCTTATCAGTCAATGGTGCGTCAAACATTAAAGGCAGCGGTGCAGGGATAGTACTGGAGGGACCTAACGGTGTATTGATAGAACAATCCTTGCGTTTTGACTTTAAAGCTAGTAATAATCAGGCCGAGTACGAGGCTCTAATTGTCGGGCTGACTTTGGCTAGGGAAATGGGATTACAAGAGGTAGCGGTTAGATCAGATTCTCAGATCGTCATAAGTCAGTTAAAAGGAGAATTTCAGGCACGGGACACTCAGTTGGTGAAGTACTTAAACCGGGTCAGGGTTCTGATCGAAAGCTTTGAGAAAGCGGACTTCCAGCTTGTTCCCAGAGATCAAAATTCAAGAGCTGACTTACTGTCCAAGTTGGCGAGCACCAAATGACTAGGACACAATCATACAATTATACAAGAAACTTTGCAAGTCCCCACCATTGATAAGCAAGTGATGACTTTAGAGGTCGAAGCCGGTTCTTGGATGTCCCCCATTATAACCTTTCTAGAAACAGGTCAGCTACTGAGTTCCGTCCAGGAGGCTAAGAAGATTAGGAGGGTGGCCTCGAGTTTCACCATCATAAATGGCCTTCTTTACAAAAGAGGAATCCTACTTCCCCTTCTTAGGTGCTTAACAAAAGAACAAGGGGATAAGGTGATCCGTGAAATTCATGAAGGATTTTGCGGGACTCATATCGGTGGAAAAAGCTTAGCATTGAAGGTCATGAGGGCAGGATATTTCTGGCCCAGATTGCGCCAAGAATTCCAAGAATATGTCAACGCTTGCGAGGGTTGTCAAATTTTTTCAGATTTGTACAAGGCTCCTCCGATCGAACTCACCTCGGTCTTTTCTCCTTGGCCTTTCAACAAATGGGGAGTGGACTTACTCGAACCTTTTCCAATAGCACCCGACCAACTTAAATTTCTTATTGTAGCTGTGGATTATTTCAGTAAATGGATAGAGGCTCTCCCTGGGCGAGTATCTCGACGGAAAGGGTTCAAAAGTTTTATTGGCAGAAAATCTTTTGCATGTTCGGCCTTCCTCAATCAATAGTCTCGGATAATGGAACACAGTTCTCAAGCTCCAATTTGAAAAGATTTTGTGCTGATTTGGGGGGTAAAGTTGATTTTCACCTCGGTCGAGCACCCTCAGGCGAATGGGCAGGCTGAAGCGGCCAATAAAGTGATCCTGGTCAGGTTAAAAAAAAAGATATTGGAGGAATAAAAGGGTAGATGGGCTGAAGTTTTACCTCAAGTTTTATGGTCTTATCACACTACTCCTCACTCCTCTACAGGGGAAACTCCATTCCGGTTAGTTTTCGGTTCGGAGCCTATGATTCCGGTTGAGGTTACCGAACCAACTTGGAGAAGGGAAGTATTTGAAGAGCTCAACAATGACAATGAAAGAAGAGCCGATTTAGAGACGATTCAATAAGTAAGGGAAACAGCTCTTATAAAGGAGTACACAGTTAAAGTGAGATCAGAAAGGAAGTACAATTCCAAAATATCGCGTCGGGCTATGAGAGAAGGTGACTTGGGCTTACGAAAAGTTATGGTTCCTCATGGAAAACTGGCCCAAAATTGGGAGGGGCCCTACAGGATCAAAGCAGATCTGGGAAAGGGAGCCTTTCAACTAGAAGAGCTCGACGGACGTCCAGTACCAAGAACGTGGAATGCTTGTAATTTACGCATTTTTTATAGTTAATTTGTCTTCTGATTATTTTATTTAATGCAATAAAAAGGGCACTCTTTTCTCTTCCACCATGGAGGAGTTTTTAATGAGGCCCAGTTTTTCCAAATTTTGCAGAAACCATCTCCAACCGACTCAGGGAGTCGGCGTTCGCCAACCAAGTCTTGGACTTGGCTTAATAAATATTTCCAACCGACTCAGGGAGTCGGCATTCGCCAACCAAGTCTAGGACTTGGCTTAATAATTATCTCCAACCGACTCAGGGAGTCGGTGTTCTCCAACCAAGTCTCGGACTTGGCTTAATAAATATCCCCAACCGACTCAGGGAGTCGGCGTTCGCCAACCAAGTCTCAAACTTGGCTTAATAATTATCTACAACCGACTCAGGGAGTCGGCATTCGCCAGCCAAGTCTCGGACTTGGCTTAATAATTATCTCCAACCGACTCAGGGAGTCGGCGTTCGCCAACCAAGTCCCGTACTTTGCTTAATAATTATCTCCAACCGACTCAGGGAGTCGGCGTTCGCCAACCAAGTCCCAGACTTGGCTTAATAATTATCTCCAACCGACTCAGGGAGTCGGTGTTCGCCAACCAAGTCTCGAACTTGGCTTAATAATTATCTCCAACCGACTCAGGGAGTCGGCGTTCGCCAACCAAGTCCCGGACTTGGCTTAATAATTATCTCCAACCGACTCAGGGAGTCGGCGTTCGCCAACCAAGTCTCGAACTTAGCTTAATAATTATCTCCAACCGACTCAGGGAGTCAGCGTTCGCCAACCAAGTCTCGGACTTGGCTTAATAAATATCTCCAACTGACTCAGGGAGTCGGTGTTCGCCAACCAAGTCTCGGACTTGGCTTAATAAATATCTCCAACCGACTCAGGGAGTCGACGTTCACCAACCAAGTCTCAGACTTGGCTTAATAAATATCTCCAACTGACTCAGGGAGTCGGCGTTCTCCAACAACCGACTAAGGGAGTCGGCGTTCGCCAACGAAGTTTTATACTTAGTTTAACAATTATTTCCCAAAACAACTACGAGAGTTGGCACTTACTAATTAATTCTAATATTAATTACGTTATCTTCAGCTGACGTCGACCATATCACAAACAACGTTAAGAAATATGTTTAAAAGGCTAATGAAGTTGGACAAGTAAATACCAAACAAGTTTTTTAAGAAGTAAAGGCGCCCAAAGAAGGTAAGCACCTAAAACGGTAGTGACCAAAGTAGGTACGCACTAAATAAGTTAAACATTGTTGCAAAAGGAAGAGAGGATTATTCATTTATGGTCCACTAGAGCCCCGTCAACTATCTCCTTGAACATGCCAACTTCAGAAAGGTCAATATCCGGATGAAGGAATTTAACTTGTTCGATGGCCTTGTTAAAACCATTCCCATGATAAAGAGCTAGGTCGGTCTTCAATTCCTTCTCTTCGGCTTGCCATGCAGTCTTTGCAGCATCAAAGGAAGCCCGCACCTGATCTTTTTTACCACGAAGAAGCGAGATTGTCGAAGTCATTTCAGTTTTTTCTGTCGTCAGAGATTGATTGGCGGTCTCCAGTTCCTTTATCTTAAGCTTTTGACTCTCCATTTCCTCCGATAGGCTAGAGACCCGGCCGTTTTCAACCTCAAGAGTTGAAATCTTCGCAGTCAACTCTTTGGTAACACTTTTCGCACTTGCAAGGATTCACACTTTTTGTTTTAAATCGAAATTTTCTTTCTCAAGAACGTCGATCCCATGACCCAGTCCATGAGCTAAAAAGGCCGTCCTAGCTACCATACTTTGAGCCATCGCTGCAGTATTTCGCAAGCTGACTTTATGAATCCTTGAACTATCGGCACCTTTACATAGATTCCCTTCAATAATGTCCGCCATTTGAAAACGATGGTCAAAGATCGAGGTGATCTCCATGTCCTCAGAACTTTCGAATTCCCGAAAATATAGCCACCACTTCTCGGGAATTCTGTCCACTGAAGGCGGTCGGATCGTTTCCGAGTTGGGTTGAGAGGTAGCAGTCAGATTATCTATGTTGTCCGAAGTTCCTTCGAGCCTCTAACGCTTGGGCGAAGGCGGTGGAGGAGTACCAGTGGGGGTTGGGTTGGAAGGACCTTGACTCTGACTGTTCTGGCTTGCAGAGGCCGACTTGTCTCGATTTTGCCCTAGATTATAAAAGGAACGAAGATCTTTAGCAGACATTTGACGTTTAAAGGCCATATTACCCTACAAAGAAATAATATAAGTTAGAAAGTTAAAAAGGTTACCGAATAGACACTCCAGGGCGACCGGATTACCCTCGGCTTCTATTATGTCACAGCAAGAAAGGTTCTTTTTCTTCAAAGACTTCAAAAAAGCGGCATCGGCTCGGGCTTTTTCGGTCAAATCAGACTCCGAGAGGCCCCTGATCCGATTCGGGTTTCTCGACCAATAGAGAGGAAAATGAGGGAACCCATCGGCCGCCCTCAGAAACTCAGGATAAGACTCGTCCCCTCTCACTTTGAAAAATCCCGTTTTGAAATGTTTATATGATTGAACAAAGGGGAGCAGGAAACCTTTCCCCGAACAACTATTCAAAGACGTTCATTCGATTAGCTTAGACGACGTATTCTGAAAAAAGTAGAAGAACTTGTGGGCTGTAGGTTTGATTTTGAAATAGTCACAGACGATTATGAAAGCCCGGACGAAAGCCCAGTTGTTCGGATGGAGATGGGTCGGGGCTACATTAAGGCTCCGGAGAACGCTGTTATACTTGGGGGGTTGTACCGTATTGGGCCATTTAAGGCCCAAGGAATAAGAATAAGATGATAACTGGTATTTAAATTTAAACATGGGAGAATCAGATAAGGATTGGAGAATTTAAACTCTATGTAATATTATTATTAAAAGGATTTAATAAATATACACTGACAGTGTAAACTTATTTTACACAATAATCAAATAATGTGCTGTTATAACATTTATTGAGTTTAATAACACATGAGGTGCCATAATCATTAATTGATGTGGTAGCACATCATTGGATGACCGTGTAATTTTTTTTACACCGTCAGGGTATAGTAATTAAACTCGAATTTGGATTCCCAACAGTCAACGGCTGGGCAGTCACAAAATCCGAGCCGTCCAATCAAGATGGGACGACCTAACAACCGAGATGCCCAAATCATATCTTAGGTTTTAGGCCGACCGATCTTGATCGGACGACTCGAATTTTATGACTGCCCAGCAGTCGACTGCTGAGAATCCAAATCCAATTAAACTCTTATTAAAATACTAGTTGTTAAGAAACAATTATTATAATTCATTCAATGTGTATAATTACTATTGTTATTAAATGGTATTTATTTAATATAATATATTAAATGTTATTACTAAATTACTATTACATTAGTTTTACATTAAATTATAATTAAATCAGTCTTAGCCTTTGTTTGGTTTGCCGTTTCAACAGTGCAAAATCATGGTTTCGCATAATTGATTTTAAATCACTTTTGTCCAATGTTCTTCGTAAAATATGTATCACTCATCTCAACCATTGATTTATAAAAGCAATTCTACTCAACTGTAAATCAAACGGACACTTAAACTAATATGATTTGTTAAGTCATGCAAATTGAACACCCTCTTGAACCTATAATCGTAAATTATTGAGTATGTTAAAGTGGTGAACGGAATTGCTACCACTTGGAATGATTGTGAGCCGCTCTCAGCTCCTCCACTTTGTCCTCATACCTAGCTTGTCCCTTGAATCGCCTCTCACAGCCCCTGTCATCGTGGGCCACTGCCACCACACCAAAATAAGACCACTCACACCGCACCAAATAGAAATCCAGTCACCATTTCTGTTGTGTCAATCGCAAGTCGTTATCCACTACACAATGCTCCTCCTTATTAACCTTTAGAATTTAATGTTGGGTACATGAAATGTCCATTTCTTTCACTCCTTTGTGTTCACTCCACTTAGGGAAAATAAGTTAGGGATCTAAGAGTAGGTGATGATGAAGATGAAGTTAACCTTGGTTAAGGTTTAAAATAAAATGAAATTCCATGTCAGCCCAGGTCATTGACACATAGGATTGCTGACTAGGATGTTCCGCCAATCATGTCAGCATTTAACTGGGCAAACTAACGTCAAGGACCAAAATTGACTATTTGTGATTTCGTAAGCACCAAAACCATAAAAAAATTTACAAGTACTAAAACCATAAAACGTGTATTTTATAAGGACTAAAAACTTTTTTTACCTTTTTTTCTTTTATTCTCTCTATAACAAGTTTTCTCATTAGTTTCCCAATTTCATTTTGCTCACGACCTCACGTTGGAACAATTTTTTTCAACCCATTAAAAAACTACAAGTCTTACTCATGTTGAGGATAATGGTTTCAACCACACCAACAATGATTTTGCACTAGCTTTCGCAACAGGGTGGGTCGAAGGGCAAGTTTTGCTTTCTCAGCCCCGTCCTAAAACAATTGTGCTGGGTTTATGGACATGTTTAAGGAGGGGGAATAAGAAATTATCATGGATTCCCCATCTATTCGAAGAAACCCACGGGGTCCCACCCTATTATGCTTTTTTTTCTTTAATTCCAATAACTTAAATACATAATTTAGACCTTAATTTTAGACCTTAATACATTCTTAATATTTAATTAATCTGATTTTTATTTACCGAGATGAAGTAATAGAGATACATGATAACGCATTAACATTAATTTAAATGTTTTTTATTATGATGAATATTAAGGTCGGCAAGAGATAATCTTTAAACTGTTGAGCTCTCAATTATCTATGAATTCATTTTGAATCAACATGGAAGGAAAGCATCAACTCCAGTGCTAAAAAGCGATGTCCTAACCCCTCGAGCTTAATTAAGTGTATATCTTATGACTTGTGAATTGTGAGGCAGAAATACTTACATATGTATACATTGTGAGTAAATAATAATAAACCTAACCGATCTTAGCTTATGTACATTAACACTTGCACTATTTTCGCAAACTATAATATATATTTAACCCAATAAGTTGAGACCTGATTTTATCACTCGGAAGAAAGAAAAAGCGCCAGTTTTAAGAAAATGAATAACAGTTCTCAAAGCATCCATTCCATTGGTGAAGTAAAAGGCTCTATCTGCTTTATCAAGTGTTGCCAATATGCTGAGAACACAACATGCAAAGTTAAAGAGAATGAACAAAGAAACCGATTTGAAACATTTGCAATTGCAATACAAAACATAAACCAACAAGTCACATCTAACCCTTCTAAAGCATCTCATGTAGGATTCCCACTTCTGGTATAGTCATAGGGACCATTTTCCAACGAAGAAGGCTACACCAAGAAGTATAGAAGACATAAATTACGATAAATTTTATAGAATAATATGCAAAAGAGATAATAAATACACTTATGGGCATGGTGTGATCCTTAAAAGATATCGTAGTCACAGAAACAGATCATCCAACAAAGACGACATTCTTTCACATAATGTACCAAATCAAATTTTCACCTGCTTAAAAGTAGCAATTTGGTAAAGCGGCGTACTAACTGCATCATAAGGATCAAACTTATTTTCAAAATTCATCATCATTGTTGAAATGCTAGGCTCCCTGATCCCCTCTTCTGCAAACAGAAAGAATCAGCATATACTCATAAAACAGAATACCTCCACATACGAAAAAAAGAGGCACAAACAAACCACTTAAGCAGTCTGCAACACCAGCATCCACCATAGCCAAAGTGCTCACATCCATCTCTCTATCAACCGAGCAATTCAGCTTGAATCCCGTTGCACACAACAGTTTATTTGCTCTGAAATTTGTTGACTTGCTAAACCCCAAGCTCTCCCACGTATTTCCAGAAATTATGCTCTAAAATGCACCAATTTGAAAGAGGAGCATTATGCATATAACTATCAGTGACTGGAATTAAAAAAAACAAAAAAAAGAACAAATTTCCAGAAATTGTGCTCTGAAATACACCAATTCGAATGAGAACCATTTTGCACATCACTGAGTAGAAAATAAAAGCAGAACAATAAAAAATAAACCCATCATTTTCTTTTGGGAGTGGAGGAATAAATCAGCATTTACAGTTCACACACCCACAATACTACATATTCTTGATGCGGCTCAGTCGTACCAGTGAACCCATTTTGCAAGTAGTACAATAGAGTATTCCTTTGCAGTTTTCCCTGGAAACAAAAGGAAAATAACAAATATAAGTGCGTTTACCTTGGTGTGGGGAGCAATGGCAACAGAATTAGCGGAGGGCCTAAGAGAGATGGAAGAAGAAACCATTGTTGAAGTTCAGGGAAAGAGAGACAGTTGTTCGTATTTATGGTAGTGCCCACCGTCCATTTCAACATGGTGGGAAAAGTAGGTTAATTGGCTGCTTAGCAACATATTCTAGTAAATTAATTTTTTTAATGGTTTATATATCTTTGAGGTACCTCAAAATATCACAATTTTTTAGTTGATTCCCATTTTAAATTTTTTTAAACTAGTCCTTTGTAATTAATATTTTTTTTATCAAATAGTCTCTCTATTTTATTTATCATTAAGTGCTCACATGACATAAGAAAAAAAAAGATGGATCAGTTGAAAAAAATATTTATAGAGGACTACTTTGAAAATTGGCATATTTTAGAGGGATCAATTTAAAAATTATTATATTTTTTATGAAGCATTTGATTAAAAAATAACGTAGGGGCTATTTGTTAAAAATTTATTTGTGAGGGATTAATTTAAAATAATAAAAAATAGGAGGTAAAATGGGATAATCATAATATTTTGAGAGATTAAAAACATATATAAATTTTTTATAATTTATTAAAAATTAGAAATTAAAAAAACCAATGTCATATCTGACTTTAAAGAAATGGGGGCTTGATTTAAGTGGTGCATATTTAATTCCCCTTAAACAATGTCTCGGTTTTAAATCTTGTGGATGGAAAAAAAATCCTTACGGGGAGAGCTAGCCTTACCAAAATGTGGATTCTGGATGTTCCCGGCTAGAGCAGGATTGTCTCCTATGAAGGATACATGTACATGTAGTTTAAACAAAAAATTGACATTTAAAAAATAAATCACTATTTTATAATACTTCCACACTCTCTCATACTATCATATTATTTTTATTACTTTAAGCAACTAAATTATTTTTTATCCCTAACTCAACAACTCTCAAAAGTTTCTTAAATTGACCCCACAATTACATTTTATCTCTACCCCATTATTATTATTATTATTATTATTAAGAAATAAAGACTTGTAGCAATCAACATGAGTTTTTTTTCACCAAAGAGTTGTAACTCAGTTGGCAACGCAGACTGAGATTATGAGAAGAGTTCTCAAGTTTGATCCCCACTAAACACACTCTTAGAGAGGATACACGTGGTTTAAAAAAATCACAAGGTGCTTTTAATGGGTACATTGCAAATCTTTTAAAAAGTAAATTCTCTTTTAAAGATTTTTTTTTTGTGTGCATGGTCTTTTTAAAGAGAATTGCTTATTGTTACGAAAATAGTTACCTCGAAATGAGACAAGGTGTATATGGCATTAATGCACAGTTTGGTTAAATAAAAATTAGAGTGGAGAGAAGAGAAATAGAGGGAAGAGAAGAGAAATAGAGGGAAGAGAAATTATGATTGTGTTTGATAGAAAGAGAAAAATAGGAGGCAAAGAAGTACATAGAATGTGGGTCCCAACTCTTAATATTTCTCCGTTGTTTTGTGGAGAAAGAGCACACATAGAAACAAATTTTGTGTTAGAATTTTTAAGGACAACTCTACCATTCTTTTCCTTATGCCTGTGTTTGGTGGGGTTGAAATGGAGGAGGGAGGAGAGAAGTGTAGAGAAATGCCCCTCCTATGTGTGTTTGGTGAGAAGAGAAATGGGTGAAATGAGGGGAGATGAGGGTACTGTTCATTTCTCTGTAATATTGTAATGAAATGGAGAGAAATGAGCAATGAACAGGTGATAATCGATTTTCATGTACACATAATCGATTTTTATGTTACCCGTTGTCATAAAAAATTGATTTTTAATGTCTCATAATCGATTGTTGAGCAAAAAAAAATGATTTTTTTTAATAATCGATTTTTCAAATCTTTTTTTTCTTTTATTTCACACACATTTCACTCATATATTTCTCTTACATTTCATACTTATTTCTCTCACACCAAACAACTTATTTCTCTTCCATTTCACACCTATTTCTCTCTTTCCCACTTCTCTTTTTTCTCATTTCTCTTCTCTCTATTTCCCTAATTACACCAAATAAAACATACTTTCGGTATAGCTTTCCAGATGCTATAGAGTAATTTATTAATTTATTAATCATTATTAGTTATAGCTTTCCAGAAGCTATAAAATAATTATTAATTTATTAGTATTTACACAATATGGAAAAAGGAAGAGTTAACAGAAGTTACAGAACTATAAGGCTTAATCGTAAATTGAAATAGAATCGGTGGAGGATCCCTTTCTGGCACATAGGACGCTATGTTTATATATGATCAATATATAATTTTTTAATTAACCAAACTTATAATACGTGTATCATAGCTTAGAATGACTATTTAATTGAATTTCATCACTTATAACTTTTTAAATTAAAAACTTATAAATATATTAATTTTTAATATAAATTATTGATTTTACATAAATTACTTACGTATTACATATAAAGTTAAATATTTTAATTTTTTATAAATTTTAATTATCAATATTTAAATAGGGTATTTTGATTTTTATATATTATAATCCAATTTCCCTCCTTTCCGTTTCTCTCATACCAAATAAAAATACTATTTCTCTCCACCTTATTTTATCTCTATTTCTTTCCTACCAAACAACCTAATTCCTTCTCTATTTCTCACATATTTCTCTTCACCCAACTTCCTTCTTTCATATTTCTCTCTACCCTATTTCTTTCCACACTACCAAACAATACCTAAGGGGTCGTTTAGGGTGGTTGTAAGTTTTCAGTTTTTTATTTTTAAAGGATTTCAACTAAGTTTTTATAACTCAAAACTGAAAACTAAAAACCACTTTTTATGGTTATTTTTATGTGGCGTTTAAAATAAACCTTTGTTGGCACGAGTGTATGCTACGCCCTTAGAAAAAGGAGCAACTGTGAGTCCCCCATTGGCATGAGTGTATGATTCGGTAGCCTCACCCATAGCCAAAGGGCTACAATGCAATTTTCCTAAATCGTGATATTCTTACCGCAAATAGTGGTACCGCAAATTTACCACTGTTTGCAGCTTTGGTTTTTTACTTTTTTGCTTTTTTTATGGCTTTTTAATAGTTTTTATTTTTTTTATTTTATCACTATATTTATTTTTATTTATTTATCTTATTAAATATAAACATAGATTAAGAAATACAATAAATGTGTATTCTTTGAAGGTTGGCATAAGTTTCTTATCATCATTAATTTATTTTGATGTTAATAATCAAATATACTATTTCATTCACCATTTCTGGACACACAATTAACCTCGTGTTAACAGTCAATTTGTATAAGAGCAGTTTACCAGTAGTCCAGTAGTTTTAGAGTAAGTAAGATATAGTATCCACAGGGAGCGGTTGTAATTTATATATTGATAGTGATTGTACTTCCAATACACACGATTTTCGAAAGAGTTTGATTATAAGCAATAAAATAATAGAATAAAATAAAACAAAGATAACGTGAGGAGAATAGTGGTTTGGACTAGGATTTGACTTCGTTTCATCTCCCCCTTGTGTACGTGAATCCTTTCCTTTATTTACGATCGTACTTGTAATAACCTTAGCATTGTTTATTTACAATAATTATAAGGCATGCCTGGTAATTATCGTACCCGCAAATTCCCCTATAACATCATAAATAAACGCCAAAAGCTATTCTCTACAGGCATTCAAAGTGGCATTTGGCGACCCCGAACATTCCCTGTATTTTGCAATCAGCGCTATCGATTTAGTCATACTTTCATATAGGCACCTATGGAGGGGTGTGTCACTCACTGAACCTCCAATCGTTAGAATACAATCCTTATACTACGATATGACTAAACCGAGTATCTTTAGCAATCCGACAATAAGCTTCATGAACAGCTCCATGCTCACCTACCTCTGATACTAGCCGGAGTTCCACTTTTTGTATCCAGAGCACTAGCCTACCACCCCGGCGCACGCGCGGAGGTGATGCATTACAAACAGCATAAAGATACCGATAAATTACAAGCATAGAATCATAAATAAAAAGGAAAAGAATTCTTATACACAAGGGGATTGAATCTACTACATCAAATCCTACTGGAGAGTTTAGCTATAAATATTAGCCATTACAAACCACTGAGAAATCTGTCACCTTTCTCAATCCTATACTACTCTCTCTCTATGTGTATCCGTGTCTGTGACCTTTGCCAAGGGCTCTATTTATAGACTTGGAAAACCTTCAAGGGATCAGGTTGTGATGTCACTGGTGAGTGTTTAATCCAATCAGAGGCTGCCTTTTCATTAATTGATGTCACTATTGTGAAGCTTGACCAATCAGGAGCTTCCCCTTCATTAAATGACGTCACATGCGCGCGACTTCATTAATCAGGACATGCGCTTCATGTGCGCTTAGCGCACATGAAGCCTGGCCACTCTGTTCATACGCTCCACGCGCGCTAGGCGCATGTGGAGCGTGTGACACGCTGCAGCTTTCCTTGATTCATGGATCTAACCTCTTGATTCCTTTATGATCTTATCTGGTTTTCCTTTATCCGAATTATTATTGTATTTATCTGCTTGTATTTGAATTTGAAAAGATTCTTTGCAGGATTCTCTGATTTCTGAATCTGCAATATCCTCCATTCTGATGCTTTTTCCACTCTTGTCCCAAATCTGCTATAATTCTGCATAAAATAGCAAATTTCTATTTAAAATAGCATCATATTCAAATTTGTATCAAATAAATACAATTATTATAAATATTAACAAAAAAGGATATTTTGGGGCATAAATTACTATTTAATCCTTGATAAGTGTAATAAAAACTATAACTTAATTTCTTGCTTGTCCTCAAGCAAGACACCCTTTGCAGTCAAAATTTCAAAACACCCTTGATAAAAATTATAAGAAAAATATTTTTGTTATCTCTTTATTAGGCAGAAGTCACTTTTCATTTAAGAAAAATCAAGACCAAGTGATATTACCATAGTTCAACCAAAATTAGAACACAAACATCAATTTGAATTTCCTCAGGAGTAGTAATTAAAGCAATAAACAAATATCAAGGAATTTCACTCATGCTCACGGGTACTGTTTCCCTCAATATTTTCACCACTGCTGAACAACTAATATTGATAGTCGTTTCTAATTTCTAAGCTTGTTTATGGTTGATATGGATCAAAAGGTCATTTCAAGGTTGTAATGAGGCTGGGTTATCAAGAAATTATGGTTTATCTTGGATAAACAATAAACATCTAGAATAGAGAGCATCTTTGGATGTTACTTTTGATTTTCTCTCCTTCCACCATTTTTCTTGATTTATTTCTTTTCTTTGCAGGCCTCTTTTGAAGATGCACTCCCCCCAACTTATTTATTCACCTTTTCTTTTTGATTTTAGGGGAAGTGCTCTTCTTTTTCTTTTTATTTTTCTATACCTGCTCCTTGGAATTTCAACATTTCTTCCCATTATTTTTCTACTTGCCACCTTGCTCTCTATCCCAAATGTGTGAGGGACAGGATATATATTTCTTTTGGCTTGGGTGAACAAGAATAAACTATTTAGGCTCAAAATGGGTATTCAAAAATTGGAAAAATTGTATCAAGGTTGGATTTTTGGCTCTGGGCAGATATATTAAAAACAAATTTTTGCCTTTGTCATTTCCATATTTTCCCAAAAATAGCAAAAGATCTAAAAACTCAACCAATAAAAATTGACAGACAGCGGTGAAAAACTCTCAATTTACTGTTTGGGCTCTCAACTCACCGGTTACTTGGCTAAATTCCTTGATAAAATATTTATTGGTTTTAATTAACTACCCTGATTGATTCTCATGTGAAGTATCCTAATCCTAATTGATTATGGGATTAATCACACGACCTTTTTCCTTCCTAATCTGATTAGTTAAACTGCCTAATTTCAGAGATCTTTTATTTCCTAAAACCTAAAAATTTTAAATATGGGAATGTACTGCTGCATGAATATGTCAGTGTAAATATATACAGTACATGCCAAAATAAAAGAAAGGAAAAAATAAAAAATAATAAAAAGAAAAGGAAAATAAAAAGAAAATAAAAAGAAAAGAAAATGCGAAAAGAAAGAAAAGCACCGAATAAAAAAATAATCAGGTCCTAGTCCTGGTGGTCCTGCTCCATGTGATCATCATCAGCAGCAGCTGCTCCACCCCCCTCTGGAGGAATAGGCCTGTCCGCAGGCCACTGAAGATACTCTCCGAAATGCGCCAGCAGCATGCCTGGGTAGGGGTCAGGTCCAATGGAGTACATATACTCCTGCAGATGAACCTGGCCCTTATGGAAGGAAGTCAGTGATAAGTGTAAAATTAACGTTAATTTCATATAGTTTTTATTACACTTATCAAGGATTAAATAGTAATTTATGCCCCAAAATATTCCTTTTTGTTAATATTTATAATAATTGTATTTATGTGATACAAATTTGAATATGACGCTATTTTATGCAGAATTATAGCAGATTTGGAACAAAAGTGGAAAAAAGCATCAGAATGGAGGATATTGCAGATTCAGAAATTAAATAAATAAAAGAAAATCAGAGAATCCTGCAAAGAATCCTTTCAAGTCAAATCCAAAGCAGATAAATACAATAATAATTCGGATAAAGGGATAAAGGAAAACCAGATAAGATCAGAAAGGAATCAAGAGGTTAGATCCACAAATCAAGGAAAGCTGCAGCGGGTCACACGCTCCACATGCGCTTAGCGCACGTGGAGCGCATGAGCAGAATGGTCAGGCTTCATGTGCGCTAGCGCGCGACTCCTGACTATTGAAAATGCGCGCAGGTGACGTCAATTAATGAAGGGAAAGCTCCTGATTGGCCAAGCTTCACTCAAATGACGTCAATTAATGAAAAGGCCGCCTCTGATTGGATTAAACACTCACCAGTGACATCACAACCTGATCCCTTGAAGGTTTTCCAAATCTATAAATAGAGCCCTTGGCAAAGGTCACAGACACACTGATATAGAGGGAGAGTAGTATAGGATTGGGAAAGGTGACAGATTTCTCAGTAGTTTGTAATGGCTACCATGAGTAGCTAAACTCTCTAGTAGGATTTGATTGTAGTAGATTCGATCCCCTTGTGTATAAGAATTCTCTTTTTTATTTTATTTATGATTCTATGCTTGTAATTTATCGGTATCTTTATGTTGTGTGTAATGCATCAACTCCGCGCGTGCGCCGGGATGGTAGGCTAGTGCTCTGGATACAAAAAGTGGAACTCCGGCTAGTATCAGAGGTAGGTGAGCATGGAGCTGTTCATGAAGCTTATTCTCGGATTGCTAAAGGTACTCGGTTTAGTCATATCGTAGCATAAGGATTGTATTCTAACGATCGGAGGTTCAGTGAGTGACACACCCCTCCGTAGGTGCCTTATGTGAAAGTATGGCTAAGTCGATAGCGCTGATTGCAAAATACAGGGAATGTTCGGGGTCGCCAAATGCCACTTTGAATGCCTGTAGAGAATAGCTGTTGGCGTTTAATTATGATGTTATAGGGGAATTTGCGGGTACGATAATTACCAGGCATGCCTTATAATTATTGTAATTAAACAATGCTAAGGTGATTACAAGTACGATCATAAATAAGGGAAAAGGAGTTCGAATATACAAGTGGGGAGATGAAACGAAATCAAGTCCTAGTCCTAAATACTTATTCTCTCGTATTATCTTTGTTTATTTTATTCCGAAACCAACCAACCTTTTTCACGAAAACGTTTTAATTGAAAATACAATTACTATAACTCTACAAGTTAAAATCGCTCCCTGTGGATACGATACTCTACTTACTCTAAAACTACTGGACTACTGGTAAACTTGCCAGGAAACCCATCAAGTTTTTGGCGTCGTTGCCGGGGAGCGGTGTATCAATTTGTAAAGTTTTAGAAATTGAATTTTCAATTATTCCAAAACTTTTTCAAAAAATTTATTTCCTTTTAAAATTCTCATTATATTTTTATTCCTTTTTTTATTTTCCGTATTTTTTTTCTCTTATTTTCTTTTTTTTTAATTTTTATTTCGTATTTAAAAAAAGTATATTTATCTGTTATCTAATCTTTCTCTTTTAAGCTTCTTGTTTATGCTTTTAAGAAGCCAGGTGTCTCCTAAGCAACTAGTTTTTGATCCAGAAATCGAGAGAGGACAACCAGGAAGAAAAGGAGCCAAAGAAGAAGGAGGATAATAGAAGATATGGCAGAACCCAGAAGGACTTTAGGGGACTATGTCAGAAATTGAGGCCCTCGCTACCATTCTAGCATTGTGATACCCACCACTGCAAGGACCTTAGAGTTGAAAGCTGCTCATCTCAACCTCATAACTGCAAATCAATTCGCAGGATTGGATCATGAAGATCCACATAATCATCTTTCTACTTTTTATGAATTGATAGGCACTATGGGATTTGAAGAAGGAAACTTAGAATCTATATATTTATGTCTTTTTCCTTTTTCTTTGATAGGTAAGGCAAAGAATGGTTGAAGTCTCATCCAAATCAAAGCCTGCATAATTGGGATATTGTGGAAGAAAAGTTCTTGGACAGATTCTTTCCAGCAGGGAAGCACATCCAAACAAAAGTAGAAATATCCTTTTTCATGCAAGGATCAGATGAGTCACTCTATGAAGCCTAGGAGAGATACAAGAACCTGCTGAGGAAATGCCTGAATCATGGTTATGAAGATATTGCTCAACTAAATATGTTTTGCAAAGGACTCGGACCAGATTCCAAATCCTTCATTGACGCATCAGCAGTCGGCACTATCTTGTCCGTAGAACCAGAAAGAGCTGTGATGATCATTGAAAACATGGCTCATAATGACCAACAGGCTCAACATAAAAGGCAACCAGTACAGATGCAAGCAAAGGGAGTACTATAGCTCAATTCCAATGATGCCATTCTAGCTGAACAAAAACTACTCAAAAGGCAACTAGAGGCACTCACAAATCTTTGGAAGCACTCCCTCAGCAATTAAAGGCCATCCATTCTCAACCAGTTCAGACCCAACCAATGAATTGTGACTTCTGTGGGGGAGACCACGCAAATGGTCAGTGTTCTATTCAAGAGACACAGGCAGAACAAGTCAATTTCATGGGAAATCAAAGAGGGCAAGGAAATTTCTCCAACAACAACAATAACTACTATTCTCAAGGATGGAGGAACAACCAAGCCAATTCCGGATGGGGTCAGAATGGTGGGAATAGACTGGCTCCTTACCAGCAGCAACACCCTTCAGTAAATGACAAGATCTCAAGGTTGGAGGAGAAGATGGATGCACTCATATCAGGCTTTGAAGGGTACAAGAAGAATAATGATGCATCAATCAAGGCGTTGGAACATCAAGTGGGCCAATTAGCACAATACATGGGAGAACTCAAGAAGAGCCACTTTTCAGCGCATACTCTTACCAACCCCAAGGAACAATGTCATTTGATTGCTACTGATGGCAATCAATCAGAAGAAGGTGAGGAAGATGAGGAACTTATCCCAGAAGAACAGTCATACCAAGAAGAAAAAGTCCATGAACCATGTGAGAAAGAGGAAAGTCAAGAGGCAGTAACAGAAGTTGAAGAAAAAGAAAAGGCACCCAATGAGGTAGTTATCACAGAAAAAGCGCTTGATCCAGGTAAGTTCACTATCCCAGTAAATATTAAAAATTTACCTACCACTCATTCTTTACTAGATCTGGGAGTGAGCATCAATCTGACGCCGCTTACGTATTTTAACAAGTTGAGTGATGTGAAGGTCAAGCCTGTTGATGTAGAACTACAGTTCGCAAACAAGTTTACTCAAAGCCCTTATGGGATTATAGAAGATTTTCCCGTTCGAGTAGATAAGTTTGTGTACTCAGTAGACTTCATCATAGCAAAGACAGAAGAAGTGGACATTGATGTCCCCCTCATATTGGGAAGACCTTTTATGAAGTCTGCCAAGCTGATTGTTGATATAGATAAAGGGGAGTACCAAGTGAATTCAAAGGATGAAAGGATCGCCTTTCATATTGATAAGGGAAGCCCCAAGATCCTTCAACCTCCACAACAGATTGAAAAAGATCCTCCTGATAGGATCTACCAATTCCAAGCAAGGCTGCAGAAGGACAAAAAGAAAGGAATCTTGATCGAAGATCAAGAAACAAAAAAGAAAAGAAGGTTTCCAAATTTCTGAGGAAACCAAGAATGAGGGTGAAGCAGCCAGACAAAATTTGGGGGTTCAAGAAAAGGAAAAGAACAATATCAGCTACTGAAGAAGAAGGTAGAGAATCATAAACATGGAGCAAATGGATTGAAGGATGGGATTTCACAGGAAGGAGTGGCACAGAATCAACCATCATCCTCCAATTGAGGCCACCATGACAACACAAAAAGAACCAGACGTCAAGCTAAGAAACGTTAAACAAGCGCTTCCTGGGAGGCAACCCAGCACTTTTTATTTTTAATCTATTTAGTTATTTTCTTTCATTATTTTTTTTTATATTTTATTTATTTTGTTGAGTCTTTGCCTGTGTAGATTAAGAAATGGTAAAGTAAAGGTAAAATGAATGAAATCAGCAAAAAGGAAGAAAAGAAAACTGGCAGGTGCGCTTTACATACGCTAAGCGTATACTAAAGCGCACGCGCGCTGCAGATGCGCCAAGCGCATAATGCAGCGTATGCGCAACGTTTCAGTTTCCACTGAAGACACGCGCTGCATATACGCCAAGCGCATAGTGCAGCGCACAACGCGCTGAGCCTATTTTAAATGGAGGGATTGAGAAATTTTTCAAATTTCAAAATCCTTCCCTGATTCTCTGAGATTCTAACTACCACTTTGCTGTTTCTGCTCACATACCCTTGTTTTTACCATTTCTGAAGCTACACCAGGTATGTTTTTAGTATTTTTAAAAGTTTTGCACCGATCAGAATTTTGATTTGAGTCCTTATTTTTTTAGAAATATTAGGGTAGAGACTAAGGCTTTTAGGACACTCCAGGATAGAAATATTTGTTAGGAAAGCCTTAAGTATACATGCTGCTAGGAGTATATTTAGGATGTTAGGTGGTTTCTTTTAAAATGCTCAATGAATTATTGCAAATTATTTAATTTTGGTACATGCCTGCTTAAATAAAATAAATAATATTTTTGCTTGACCAATATTTAAATAATTGTGCTTTCATGCATGTTTCTTAGTAACATGATTTTTTTTAGCATTAATATTTGTTACCAACTCTTTATTATTAAAGAATTAATTAGGGCTTGCTTGAACTGATCATTTTTGCATGTTCTTAATAAATTAATTAATTAATAAAAAGGTAATTTTAAAATCAAAAAAATTATGCAAATAATTAATTTGAAGATTATTTTAATTATTGATTTAAATTGGCCATTTAATCAATTAATTTTGAATAATCTATTTTTGTTGCATAAATAATTTTTGGTATCAAATATTGCTGATGGCACGAACAAAGATAGTCAACAGAGGGAGTACTTCTAGGAGCAGTGCTAAAAAAGGCAAGAGACCCCGCCAGCCACCACAAGAGGACACTGATTTTGATCCTCACAGGTTCCGAGACCCAAAGACTGCAGAAGCTTACAGTGACATACAGGACTGTAACTTCATAAAGGAGAGACCTGTTAGACTCCATCAAGGGGAGTATGAGGAGTTCAGATCAGAGATTCACAGGAGAAACTGGGTGCGCCTCAGCAGCCCAGATGGTCATTTTGATCCGACAGTGGTGAGGGAGTTCTACGCCAATGCCCATGGACCAGACATAACATCATTTGTTAGGGGCATTGAGATTAGATTTGATTGCGACGCAATCAATGCACTACTCCAGTATCCAGCACCCATGGACAGAGACCAAATGGAGTGCCAGTACCAGCTACGGATACGAGAGGTGGGAATCGCTGGATATGAACCTCTAGATCTGGCTACTGCCCAGACTCTTTGCTTACCAGGATATTCCTTTGAGAGGAATTCTTCAAGGCAGGCTGCTCACATCCACGGGCAACATATGACAGCATTAGCAAGGATGTGGACTGTGCTGATCCTTGCTAATGTCACACCTACCGATCATGTCTCTGACATCCAGATGCCTATAGCACACCTCATCCACACCATCCTCACAGGCGGCGATGTGGATATCTCCAGGGTCATAACCCAGAAGATAGTTAGCTTCATCTCCACCATCACAGACCGCACTCCCACTACCAGGATCAGTTTAGGTTTCCCTGCACTCATCACTGCCCTCTGCAGATCTAGGGGTGTGGATGTGAACCCCACGATTCGCATCCACCGCCCTATGACTAGGGCATATATCGAGACCTACTGCACACCATATGAGGAGGCTGAGGAGGAGCAGCAGCAGGAACCACCACCACCACCAGCAGCAGCAGCAGACCCATTACTCCATCAGTACCATCAGCATCTCTTTGCCCAGCTGACTTCCATCCATATGGGCCAGGTTCACCTGCAGGAGTATTTATACTCCATTAGGCCTGACCCCTATTCAGGCATGTTACCTGAGCAGTTCAGGGAGCATATTCAGTGGCCTGGGGACAGGCCTATTCCGCCAGAGGGGGGTGGAGCAGCAGCTGCTGATGATCATATAGAGCAAGACCACCAGGACCAGGACCAGAACCAGTGATTTTTTTTATTTTCGGTGCTTTTCTTTTCTTTTTCTTTTCTTTTTCTTTTATTTTCTTTTTTTTTTCTTTCCTTATTTTTATCTTTGGCATGTACTGTATACATTCACTTTGACATATCTTATGCAACAGTACATTCCCATATTTTTTTTTTAGTTTTAGAAAATACAAGTAAAATTTTTGAAAAATTTCTGAAATTAGGCAGTTTAACTAACCAGATTAGGAAGGAAAAAGGTCTTGTGATTAATCCCATAATCAATTAGGATTAGGATACTTCACATGAGAATCAATCAGGGTAGTTGATTAAAACCAATAAATATTTTTTTTCAAGGAATTTAGCCAAGTAACCGGTGAGTTGAGAGCCCAAATAGTAAATTGAGAGTTTTTCACCGCTGTCTGTCAATTTTTATTGGTTGAGTTTTTAGTTCTTTTGCTATTTTTGGAAAAATATGGAAATGACAAAGGCAAAAATTTGTTTTTAATATATCTGCCCAGAGCCAAAAAGCCAAACTTGGTACAATTTTTTAAATTTTTTATAACCTATTTTGAGCCTTAATTAATTATTCTTGTTCACCCAAACCGAAATAAATATATATATTATCCCTCACACATTTGGGATAGAGAGCAAGGTGGCAAGTAGAAAAATAATAGAAAAGGTTGAAATTCCAAGGAGCAGGTATAGAAAAATAAAAAGAAAAAGAAGAGCACTCCCCTTAAAATCAAAAAGAAAAAGTAAATAAATTGAATAAGTTGGGGGGAGTGCATCTTCAAACAAGGAAAGAGGCCTGCAAAGAAGAGAAATAAATCAAGAAAAAAATTGGTGGAAGGAGAGAAAATTGAAAGCAACACTCAAAGATGCTCTCTATTCTAGATGATCATTGTTTATCCAGAAAAACCATAAATTCTTGACAACCCAGCCTCATTACAACCTTGGAAAGACCTTTTGATCCACATTGACCATAAACAGGCTTAGGAATTAGAAACGGCTATCAATCTTAGTTGTTCAGTAGTGGTGAAAACATTGAGGGAAACAGTACCCGTGAGCATGAGTGAAATTCCTTGGTATTTTGTTTATTGTTTTAATTACTACCCCTGAGAAAAGTCAAATTGCTGGTTGTGTTCTGATTTTGGTTGAAACATGGTAAAATCTCCTGATCTCAATTTTTCTTAATCTGGAAAGCGACTTCTGCCTAATAAAGAGATAATAAAAAAAATTTCTTGTAATTGTTTTGAGAATCATTATCAAGGGTGTTTTGAAAATCTGACTGCAAGGGTGTCTTGCTTGAGGACAAGCAAGAAAGTAAGTTGGGGGGTATTTGATAAGTGTAAATTTAGCGTTAATTTCATATAGTTTTTATTACACTTATCAAGGATTAAATAGTAATTTATGCCCCAAAATATTCCTTTTTTGTTAATATTTATAATAATTGTATTTATGTGATACAAATTTGAATATGATGCTATTTTAAATAGAAATTTGCTATTTTATGCATAATTATAGCAGATTTGGAACAAGAGTGGAAAAAAGCATCAGAATGGAGGATATTGCAGATTCAGAAATTAAATAAATAAAAGAAAATCAGAGAATCCTGCAAAGAATCCTTTCAAGTCAAATCCAAAGCAGATAAATACAATAATAATTCGGATAAAGGGATAAAGGAAAACCAGATAAGATCAGAAAGGAATCAAGAGGTTAGATCCACAAATCAAGGAAAGCTGCAGCGGGTCACACACTCCACATGCGCTTAGCGCACGTGGAGCGCATGAGCAGAATGGCCAGGCTTCATGTGCGCTAAGCGCACATGAAGCGCGCGACTCCTGACTGTTGAAAACGCGGCGCAGTGACGTCAATTAATGAAGGGAAAGCTCCTGATTGGCCAAGCTTCACTCAAATGACGTCAATTAATGAAAAGGCCACCTCTGATTGGATTAAACACTCACCAGTGACATCACAACCTGATCCCTTGAAGGTTTTCCAAATCTATAAATAGAGCCCTTGGCAAAGGTCACAGACACACTGATACAGAGGGAGAGTAGTATAGGATTGGGAAAGGTGACAGATTTATCAGTAGTTTGTAATGGCTACCATGAGTAGCTAAACTCTCTAGTAGGATTTGATGTAGTAGATTCGATCCCCTTGTGTATAAGAATTCTCTTTTTTATTTTATTTATGATTCTATGCTTGTAATTTATCGGTATCTTTATGTTGTGTGTAATGCATCAACTCCACGCGTGCGCCGGGATGGTAGGCTAGTGCTCTGGATACAAAAAGTGGAACTCCGACTAGTATCAGAGGTAGGTGACCATGGAGCTGTTCATGAAGCTTATTCTCGGATTGCTAAAGGTACTCGGTTTAGTCATATCGTAGCATAAGGATTGTATTCTAACGATCAGAGGTTCAGTGAGTGACACACCCCTCCGTAGGTTCCTTATGTGAAAGTATGGCTAAGTCGATAGCGCTGATTGCAAAATACAGGGAATGTTCGGGGTCGCCAAATGCCACTTTGAATGCCTGTGGAGAATAGCTTTTGGCGTTTAATTATGATGTTATAGGGGAATTTGTGGGTACGATAATTACCAGGCATGCCTTATAATTATTGTAATTAAATAATGCTAAGGTGATTACAAGTACGATCATAAATAAGGGAAAAGGAGTTCGAATATACAAGTGGGGAGATGAAACGAAATCAAGTCCTAGTCCTAAATACTTATTCTCTCGTATTATCTTTGTTTATTTTATTCCGAAACCAACCAACCTTTTTCACGAAAACGTTTTAATTGAAAATACAATTACTATAACTCTACAAGTTAAAACCGCTCCCTGTGGATACAATACTCTACTTACTCTAAAACTACTCGACTACTGGTAAACTTGCCAGGAAACCCATCAGTCAGCTGGGCAAAGATATGCTGATGATGTTGATGGAGTAATGGGTCTGCTGCTGCTGGTGGTGCTGGTGGTGGATCCTGATGCTGCTCCTCCTCAACCTCCTCATAAGGTGTGCAGTAGGTCTCAATATATGCCCTAGTCATAGGGCGGTGGATGCAAATCGTGGGGTTCACATCCACACCCCTAGATTTGCAGAGGGCAGTGATGAGTGCAGGGAAACCTAAATTGATCCTGGTAGCGGGCGTGCGGCGTGTGATAGTGGATATGAAGTCAGATATCTTCTGCGTGATGACCCTGGATATATCCACAGCACCGCCTGTGAGGATGGTGTGGATGAGGTGTCCCACTGGCATCTGGATGTCAGAGACATGATCGGTGGGTGTGACATTAGCAAGGATCAACACAGTCAACATCCTTGCTATGGCTGTCATGTGCCGTCTGAGGATGTGAGACGCCTGCCCTGAAAAATTCCTCTCGAAGGAACATCCTGGTAAGCACAAATTTTGGGCAGTAACCAAATCCATAAGGTCATAACCACCAACCCCCACCTCTCTCAACCGGAGCTGATACTGGCACTCCATCTGGTCTCTGTCAATGGGTGTTGGGTACTGGAGTAGTGCATTGATTGTGTCGCAATCAAATCTGATCTCAATGCCCCTCACAAATGATGTCTTGTCTGGTCCATGGGCATTGGCGTAGAACTCCCTTACCACTGTAGGATCAAAGTGACCAGATGGAGTCTGACAGGTCTCTGATCTGAACTCCTCATACTCCCCCTGATGGAGTCTGACAGGTCTCTCCTTGATGAAGTTACAGTCTTGTATGTCACTGTAAGCTTCTACAGCCTTGGGGTCCCGGAACCTGCGAGGGTCAAACTCAGTGTCCTCCTGTGGTGGTTGGCGAGGTCTCTTGCCCTTTTGGGCACCACTCCTAGAAGTACCTCCTCTGCTGACTACCTTTGTTCGTGCCATCTGCAATATTTGATACCAAAAATTATTTATGCAACAAAAATAGGTTATTCAAAATTAATTGATTAAATGGCCAAATTAAATCAATAATTAAAATAATCTTCAAATTAATTATTTGCATAATTTTTTATTTTAAAATTACCTTTTTATTAATTAATTAATTTATTAAGAACATGCAAAAATGATCAGTTCAAGCAAGCCCTAATTAATTATTTAATAATAAAGAGTTGGTAACAAATATTAATGCTAAAAAACCATGTTACTAAAAAACATGCATGAAAGCACAATTATTTTTATTTGGGCCATGCAAAAATATTATTTATTTTATTTAAGCAGCCATGCACCAAAATTAAATAATTTTCAATAATTCATTGAGCATTTTTAAAAGAAACCACCTAACATCCTGAATATACTCCTAGCAGCATGTATACTTAAGGCTTTCCTAACAAATATTTCTATCCTAAAGTGCCCTAAAAGCCTTAGTCTCTACCCTAATATTTCTAAAAAAATAAGGACTCAAATCAAAATTCTGATCGGTGCAAAACTTTTAAAAATACTAAAAACATACCTGGTGTAGCTTCAGAAATGGTAAAAGCAAGGGTATGTGAGCAGAAACAGCAAAAATGGTAGTTAGAATCTCAGAGAATCAGGGAAGGATTTTGAAATTTGAAAAATTTCGCAATC
Source organism: Sesbania bispinosa (assembly GCA_026901365.1). Classification (NCBI taxonomy): domain Eukaryota; kingdom Viridiplantae; phylum Streptophyta; class Magnoliopsida; order Fabales; family Fabaceae; genus Sesbania; species Sesbania bispinosa. The sequence goes on from QLOH01000620.1 coordinate 58,600, forward strand.
CCTCCGTTAAAATAGGCTCAGCGCGTATGTGCGCTGCACCTGCGCTTAGCGTGGGTGCAGCGCGTGTCTTCATTGGAAGATGAAGCATTGCGCATACGCTGCACTATGCGCTTGGCGCATATGCAGCGCGCATGCACTTTATGATACGCTTAGCGTGTATAAAGCGCACATGCCAGTTTTCCTTTCTTCCTTTTTGCTTTTTTTATTCACATTATCCTTTACTATACCCTTTCCTAATCTACACAGGTAGAGACTCAATAAAAAAATAAAAATAAAATAAAATAAAATAAATGTTGGGTTGCCTCCCACGAAGCGCTTGTTTAACGTCTCTTAGCTCGATGCCTGTTTCTTTTTATGTTTTCATGGTGGCCTTAATTGGAGGATGATGGTTGATTCTGTGCCACTCCTTCCTGTGAAATCCCATCCTCCAATCCACTTGCTCCATGTTTCTGATTTTCTGCCTTCTTCTTCAGTAACTGAGATTGTTCTTTTCCTCTTCTTGAAACTCCCAACATGCTCTGGCTATTTTATCCTCATTCTTGGTTTCCTCATAAATTTGGAAACCTTCTTCTTCTTTGGTTCTTGATCTCTAATCAATACCCCTTTGTTTTTGTCCTACTGCAGCCTTGCTTGGAATTGATAGATCCTATCAGGAGGATCTTCTTTAATTTGTTGTGGAGTTTGAAGGATCTTGGGGCTTTCTTTATCAATATGAAAGGTGATCCTTTCATCCTTTGAACTTACTTGGTACTCCCCTTTATCTATATCAACAATCAGCTTGGCAAACTTCATAAAAGGTCTTCCCAATATGAGGGGGACATCAGCGTCCACTTCTCCTGTCTTTGCATTGAACAGGCAAATCTTCTATAATCCCATAAGGGCTTTGAGTAGATTTGTTTGCGAACTGTAGTTCTACATCAACAGGCTTGACCTTCACATCACTCAACTTGTTAAAATACGTAAGCAACATCAAATTGATGCTCGCTCCAAGATCTAGTAAAGCATGAGTGGTAGGTAAATTCTTAATTTTTACTGGGATAGTGAACTTACCTGGATCAAGCGCTTTTTCTGTGATAACTACCTCATTGGGTGCCTTTTCTTTTTCTTCAACTTCTGTCACTGTCTATTGACTTTTCTCTTTCTCACATGGTTCATGGACTCTTTCTTCTTGGGGTGACTGTTCCTCTAGTATAAGTTCCTTATCTTCCCACCATCTTCTGACCGATAGCCATCAGTAGCAATCAAATGACATTGTTCCTTGGGGTTGGTAAGAGTATGCGCTGAGAAGTGGCTCTTCTTGAATTCTCCCATGTCTTGTGCTAACTGGCCCACTTGATGTTCCAAGGCCTTTAGTGATGCATCATTATTCTTCTTGTACCCTTCAAAGCCTGATATGAATGCATCAATCTTTTCCTCCAACCTTGAGATCTTGTCATTTACTGAAGGTTGTTGCTGCTGGTAAGGAGCCTGCCTATTACCACCATTCTGACCCCATCCGGAATTGGCTTGGTTGTTCCTCCATCCTTGAGAATAGTAGTTATTGTTGTTGTTGGAGAAACTTCCTTGCCCTCTTTGATTTCCCATGAAATTGACTTGTTCTGTCTGTGTCTCTTGAATAGAACATTGACCATTTGCATGATCTCCTCCACAGAAGTCACAGTTCATTGGTTGGGTCTGAATTGGTTGAGCATGGATGGCCTTTTGTTGCTAAGGGAATGCTTCCAAAGATTTTGTAAGTGCCTCTAGTTTCCTCTTGAGCAATTTCTGTTCAGCTAGGAGGGCATCATTGGAATTGGGCTCTAGCATTCCCTTTACTTGCATCTGTACTGGTTTCCTTCTATGTTGAGCCTGTTGGTCATTATGAGCCATGTTTTCAATGATCATCACAACTTTTTCTGGTTCCACGGACAAGATAGTCCCTCCAGCTGAGGCGTCAATGAAGGATTTGGAATTTGGTTTGAGTCCTTTGCAAAACATATTCAGTTGAGCAATATCTTCGTAACCATGATTCGGGCATTTCCTCAGATGGGTCTTGTATCTTTCCCAGGCTTCATAGAGTGACTCATCTGTTCCTTGCATAAAAGAGGATATTTCTGCTTTTGCTTGGATGTGCTTTCCTGTTGGAAAGAATCTATCCAAGAACTTTTCTTCCACAATATCCCAATTATGGAGGCTTTGATTTGGATGAGACTTCAACCATTCTTTTGCTTTACCTATCAAAGAGAAAGGAAACAAAACGTAAATATACAGATTCTAAGTTTCCTTCTTCAAGTCCCATAGTGCCTATCAATTCATAAAAATTCGAAAGATGATTATGTGGATCTTCATGATCCAATCCTGCGAATTGATTTGCGGTTATGAGGTTGAGATGAGCAGCTTTCAACTCTAAGGTCCTTGCAGTTGTGGGCATCACAATGCTGGAATGATAGCGAGGGCCTCGATTTCTGACATAGTCCCCTAAAGTCCTTCTGGGCTCTGCCATATCTTCTATTATCCTCCTTCTTCTTTGGCTCCTTTTCTTCCTGGTTGTCCTCTCGATCTCTGGATCGAAAACTAGTTGCTTTGGAGATACCTGGCTTCTTAAAAGCATAAACAGAGAAGCTAAAAGAAAGATTAGATAACAGATAAATATTTTTTTTTAATAAATTTGAAAATAAAATAAAAATAAAAGAAAAATTTAAAAAAACAAAATTGAAAACAAAATTTTAATTTTTTTTTTTGAAAATTTTCTTGAAACAATTGGCAATATAATCAACTAAAATTATATAAATTGAGTTACCGCTCCCCGGCAACGGCGCCAAAAACTTGATGGGTTTCCTGGCAAGTTTACCAGTAGTCCAATAGTTTTAGAGTAAGTAAGATATCGTATTCACAGGGAGCGGTTGTAATTTATATATTGATAGTGATTGTACTTCCAATACACACGGTTTTCAAAAGAGTTTGATTGTAAGCAATAAAATAATAGAATAAAATAAAACAAAGATAACGTGAGGAGAATAGTGGTTTGGACTAGGATTTGACTTCGTTTCATCTCCCCCCTTGTGTACGTGAATCCTTTCCCTTATTTACGATCGTACTTGTAATAACCTTAGCATTGTTTATTTACAATAATTATAAGGCATGCCTGGTAATTATCGTACCCGCAAATTCCCCTATAACATCATAAATAAACGCCAAAAGCTATTCTCTACAGGCATTCAAAGTGGCATTTGGAGACCCCGAACATTCCCCGTATTTTGCAATCAGCGCTATCGATTTAGCCATACTTTCATATAAGGCACCTATGGAGGGGTGTGTCACTCACTGAACCTCCAATCGTTAGAATACAATCCTTATACTACGATATGACTAAATTGAGTATCTTTAGCAATCCGAGAATAAGCTTCATGAACAGCTCCATGCTCACCTACCTCTGATACTAGCCGGAGTTCCACTTTTTGTATCCAGAGCACTAGCCTACCACCCCGGCGCACGTGCGGAGGTGATGCATTACAAACAGCATAAAGATACCGATAAATTACAAGCATAGAATCATAAATAAAAAGGAAAAGAATTCTTATACACAAGGGGATTGATGGAAGGTTATCATCATTTGTTGGTGCGGGATGTCTACTGCTTTTCATCGCTCTGGTATTGAGAATTTTAGTCACTTTGTGGGCTTACCAGATTGTTAAAATATCAACCGAGCTCAGTGGGCTACTGTGTGGATGACTACTGTTTGGTCTATTTGGCTAGCTAGAAATGATCTAGTTTTCTCTAATAAACACTCGTTGCCTACAACTGTGTTGGATCTGGTTAAAATACGATCCTGGAATTGGATCAAAACTAAGGATACATCTTTTTCTTATCCTTTCTCAGCTTGGGAAATGTCTCTTGCAGCATGTCTCAATTTTCTTTAAGGTGATTACTCTGCATCTGAAGTTCTCTGATCAGTTATTGTCCTCGGGTTGGAGAGTGATTTCATGATTTGATCGTGTGTTTATTCGGTTTTGATAGTTCTCCTAGTGTAGTGGTTTTGCTTTTCATGCTTTTTTAACATTTTGTATTTTCTTCTTTTAGGATCTGTAACTATTTAATGGGTCTCGTGTAACGGGTTAGAGTACCCCTTGTACTCCCTCTTTTTATTCAATATATCTCTTTGCTTATCAAAAAAACCTTGTGTTAACAGTCATTGTTTCATTTTGATGCAAATAACCAAATTTATTATTTCATTAACCCTTAATGGACAAATAATTAACCTCATGTTTATAATATTACATTTCATGAATGGTTAACATAAATTTTATGTGATCATTGTTCTATGTTGATGCAATTACCAAATTTACTATTTCATTAACCGTTAATGGATATGCAATTAACCTCACAAATTCAATTAACCAAATATCTTATTCTATTAACCGCCAACGGACCCACTATTAACCTCATTTAAAAATATGTTCACCGTTTATGGACACATAATTAATCTTGTGTTAACAGTAATGGTTAACACAAATTCCATGTGATCATTTATTGTATTTCTTAATCTATATTTTCATTTAATGAGATAAATGAATAAAAATAAATAAAAACTATAAAAAAAATTTAAAAGAAATAAAAGGAGCGCTAAAAAACAAAACCAAAAACACTGGTACATTTGCGGTACCATTGTTTGTGGTACAAGAAACATTATTGTTTCCCTATACTTAAACCACAATTATGGGATATCGGGTGTTAAAATCCAACCAGTATGAATTAGGGGTGCAACATACACCCTTATTTACAATGGTGTATTTTACATGTCACCAATGTGATGTTTTTGTGTAAATTATAGGTTCATAAGATTTAGCAAAGAACAATGCTCTCTTTTTAAAAATAGTTTTACACCTCATGTGATGTACATAATTTTCTTTCTTAATGAGGTTTACTCAGCAATCCTTTAACTTTCTCTCCTCCTATTTGACTAAGTGAAAAGTTATAAGAGAGAAAGTAACTTTTTCTAATTTAACAATAATACCCTTACACAACGTTTTGGGAAAAGGAGATTTATGTTTAGTAAGGGTATTTACTCTTCGTCCTCTCAATCTTTGTTCCATTTCTCCCCACTTTTCGGGAGATTAAAAAATGTTGAACACAGACATTTTTCTTTCTCTATTCTTTATTTCTCTCCCTAATCAAACAAGGTTGATCTCTCATTTCTCTCATATCCGTCTCTCCCCCCCATTTCTCTCACTCTAATGTTATGTTTGGTGTTATTAGGGAAATAGAGAGAAGAGAAGTGAAAAGGAGAGAAATAGGTGTGAAATGAAGAAAAAAAGATTCACTACAAGAAAAAGTCAGATTAGCGAGGGAATTTAGCGAGGGAACAAATCCCTCGCTATTCCGTCGCTGATTAGCGAGGGATTAGAGACGAAAATAAATCCCCTCGTAATTAATTGCAACGTTAGCGAGGGAATTCCCTCGTAAATCCCTCGCTGAGACAAGGAAAAAGTAATTGTAACATAGCGAGGGAATTATCCCCTCGCAAATCTCTCGCTGAAAAGGAAAAGCAGTAATTGTAACATAGCGAGGGAGTTATTTCCTCGCAAATCCTTCACTGAAAAGGAAAAAATTTGCGAGGGAAGTTGTGCCTCTCAATTCCCTCGCAAATATAAAGATATTTTTGAAATCGATTTTTTATGACAATAGGTAACATTTGGGACAAAATAATCGATTATCCGTAGCTGAAAATCGATTTTCATATGTGGTCAGCTCCATTTCTCTTCTTTTCTCTACATTTTAGGGGAGAAATACAATTTGAGTGGGTCCCACTCATTTCCTCTCACTTCCACTCTTCACCAAACACAATTAGAAAATGGATTTCTCTCCACTTCTCTCCTCCTCCCTCCATTTCCACTGCACCAAACGAGGGGTAACAGTCTAACTCTTTACAACCAAACAAATCCTTAGGAAAATGAGAATCTCACTATGGAGGGTTTGGTCACCCAGATCAAACTTTTAAGTGACTTTACTGATTCTTGAACTCATTCCCATAAGGAGGTGAAGTTCGAGACCAAATGCTTGAACATTTGTATTGTTGCCTCACATAAGGCATCTTTAGGAAGATTAGGGATGTCAATGTGATGGAGCGGGTATGGGAAGTAGGTACTTGCTACCCGCACTTGCTGGTGAAAAACCACTGTGTACCTGGCTTATACCCACATGGATATCCCCATTAAGTAGTGATATATTGGGTAGCGCAATTTTAACTAATTTTACATATACTAGGTATCCGCGAAATGGTATCCCTTTTTTTCATACATGGGTTCGTGTTTAAATACCTAAATTAGTCCTTTGATTGGATCTATATGTGGGTATTTGTAGGCACCGATAATTTTTCCATCTATGCAGGAGATCCACTTAACTTGATTACTCTTATTCAAACCCCCATGTTACAAAAAACCTTATTTTCCGTTACAAGGAGAGGTAAAGCCCACAAATTAAATTCCTTTACTTCCATTTACAATTGACTCTATTAAAAGATGAAAGAAACATATGAACAAAAAAAGTACTTTTCCGGAAGCAATACTAGCCAATGTGGTTAGTTTTAATGGGAGTGAATTGTGACCCCAAATAAACTTTACTTGCGATGCCAGGGGTTTAAATCCTGAAGCCATCACTTTAGGGAGGATTTTACATAAGCACTACCCTCGACCTGAAAGTTAATTTTGTGGAGATTGTCGGTAAAAGACTGATAGATCTATGAAACATTCACTAATTAATGAAAAACAATTTTAGATGATTTGGATGTATATTCCATCACTCCCCAATTTCAATTAAATAAGTACATGATAAAAAAAGATAATAGCTGCTAAATATGAAAAATGGTGATAACTCACAAAAATAAGCTTTCATTTATTCTGGCACATTAAGATGATAATAAAATCATGGACACGACCTAATTATACCACCACAAAACGGGCATCGAGCCACTGCTTGTTCTGCAATGCCATAAACATCTACGCCGATGCAGGAAGTGCGAAAAATAAAAAGCCTTGGCAGGGCATGCGAGTTTTGAAGATCCCTAATCATTGGGCGATAAATTGGTTCATCTATAGATGCAGACCAATAAGAGTTTTCCATGCGAACGCCTCCTCCAAAATTGACCGATGGCCTGAATTCCAATACCACGAATCCAGTCTCATTGTGGCTGTAGTAAATAAGCTTACTCTGTGATTAAGCCAATACCAAGAAACCAAAATAACAAATACATGGATTAATTATTGTTTTAACTGATAAGAAAAAAATTAATTTTCATATATATGATATAGATAATGACAAAATTACCTGAATATTATAAACTCGTTTCCAAGGAGAAGGAACGGGACCATCAGGGTCACTCAGAAGGAAGTTGAACAGTATAGAAGTATCCATGACAAAGTAAAATAAGAGAGCTGAGAAAATCCCGTACATGTCACGGGATATGTGGTAGACATATACGCTGAGAAGGATATTTATAGTAGGATGGGGGTACTTATTGTCAAAAAGATTAAATATAATTCAAATGTATTACATTTAATCTAACAAGGGTTAAGTATATTGTTAGTCCCTAAAAAATTAGTAAAATTTGATTTTGGTCTTTCTTAAAATTTTAGTTGTTTTTAGTCCATACATTTAATGAAAACAATTTTTTTAGTTTGTCACGAGAGACTAAAAGCATATGATTTTTATATTTTTGAAAGACTACAAATAAATAAAATTTAAATATGAACAAAAATCAGATTTTATATTATAATATTTGTCATATATAATATATTTAATGAATTTACTAGACTAATACATTTATTAGGTTAATATATTATAATATTTGTCATATATTATATTTAATGAATTTACTACTAATTAAATATAATATATAAATGGCTATAAAAATATTTATTATATTTTATTTTATAGGTATAACTATTATAATTATAAAGTGGTAGTTCTTAGAAACATTTATTGCAATTCATTCATTATAAATGTATAGATACTACTGTTATTAATACTTCTCATATATTATATTTAATAAATATAGTTCTAATTAAATATAATATATAAATAGTTATAAAAAAAGATTTCATTTAATATCTATTAGAATTTATTAACTATACACTGTTAGTGTAAAAAAGTTTTACACAGACATTCAATGATGTGCTGCCACATCATTTAATGAATTTTACAATACATGATATGTTATATTCATTAAATGATGTGGCAACACACCATTGAATGTCTGTGTAAAATTTCTTTACACAGACAGTGCATAGTAATTAAACTCTATGTATTATTATTATTAAAAGGATTTAATAAGTATACACTAACAGTGTAAACTTATTTTACACAATCATCAAATAATGTGTTGCCACATCATTTATTGAGTTTAATAACACATGAGGTGTCATAATATTTAATTGATGTGGTAGCACATCATTGGATGACCGTGTACTTTTTTTACACTGTCAGGGTATAGTAATTAAGCTCGAATTTGGATTCCCAACAGTCGACGGCTGGGTAGTCACAAAATCCGAGCCTTCCAATCAAGATCGAACGGCCTAACAACCGAGATGCCTAAATCATATCTTAGGTTTTAGGTCGTCCGATCTTGATCGGACGACTCGAATTTTGTGACTGCCCAGCAGTCGACTGCTGAAAATCCAAATACAATTAAACTCTTATTAAAATACTAGTTGTTAAGAAACAATTATTATAAACATTTAATGTGTATAATTACTATTGTTATTAAATGGTATTTATTTAATATAATATATTAAATGTTATGACTTAATTAATATTACATTAGTTTTACATTAAATAGGGATGGCAATGGGTACCCTCTGCGCAAGGTACCATAGTGTCCGTCCCCGTACCCGCGTTTTTATTTTATATATATCAATTTTAAAAATGTATAAATATATTATATATTTTAATAAAATTAATATATCCCTATATATAATTATATATGGTATTTTTTATTAAATACTTATATATGTGAGTGCGGGTGTGGGGCGGGCTGGGCATCAAAGTGCCCGTACCCGCGCCCATCCCCATGAAAAAATGCGGGCTTTTGCCCGTATCCGCGCCCATACCCGCTTTGCGGGTTTTTACCCTGCCCATTGCGGGTAATTTTTGCGGGTACCCATAGGGTCTGGGCTCAATTGTCATCCCTAGCATTAAATTAGTCTTAGCATTTGTTTGGTTTGTCGTTTCAACAGTGCAAAATCATGGTTTCACATAATTGATTTGGATGGGTTTCTGGCAAGCGAACCACAAATCCAGCAGTATAATAGTAAGAAGAGTATCATATCCACAGGGAATGGTTTATATATGTACACTGTGATCTATTTATCAAGAGAAAGCACGGTTTAGAGAGTATAGTTGCGGAATTGTAAATAGAAAGTAAATATTAATTGGAATTAGAAAGGAAGAGTTAGAGACACTTTACTTGGATTAGGATTGGACTTCATATCATCTTACCCCTTGTGCATGTAAAAACTATCTATTATTTTAGGTTTACTCTATAATATCCTAGACAAACTTTATTGCTAAGACCCCGAGTTACCAGCGGCCTCACACACTCAAAGATAATCCATGCGGGCTCTCCCAAGCGACAGACTTACCCTCGGCTTATTTTGCTCTTTTTTAGTCAGTTTGTAAAGGAACTTAGTTGATAAACGAGGTCAACTCTGTAGACTCACCTTCGCTCAAGTACTGTCACTACCCTCACTCATTAGGATACGCCTATGTTCGAATCCTGGATTCACAATCAACTAACCCTTTGCTATCGATAAACAGGCCTAATCCTGTGAACGCCCTTCGCTAGAGTACTGTCACTACCCATCGCTCATTAGTAACGCTCATGTGTCGGTTTTCTGATATCGAGTCCTCTTATTCAATCAGAGAGTGAGTTTCTTTGGAAGCCACTTCTAAACTCTCAGTCCTAATCAAAACTAACCTAGTTAGTTGAGACTAGCCTATAACTCCAGACGCAAGCGTGGGAATTAGGGATTAAGTACATAATAAGATTACCAATATTATAGACAGAGAGCTCAGAAATAATAATATAGAGTTTACATACACTTGGGGATAGAATCAATTACATCCAATCCTAATGGAGAGTTAACTACACGAGGTAGCCATACAAAGCACCGAAGATGCTGTCACCATCTTCAATCCTTGTGAAGCGCTCCTCCTCTTCTACTCTAAACTTAGCTTTGGTACATTATCACTGAAATATAGACTGATTACAATAATCGTGCACACCGGATTTGGTGCAAGAGGTTCCTATTTATAGACTAAGGAAAGACAAAGCAATTTGGGGAGAAATCTATCTAAAAACGGCAATAGTGATCAAATCAGCGTGAGCTGCGCTCCAGGCTGCGCTATAGCGCAGGATTGAGCGCAACTTCCAGAGAGTCTGCGCTTCACCCTGTGCTATAGCGCAGGTGAAGCGCAGGTTGCGTCCTGCTGCTCCAACTTTCTCTTTTTAATCTTGATCTCTCCCCGAGACTGGTTTTGGCATATTTGTCTTTCCTTGTTTCCCTTTTCTTGATAAAATCCTTGCATTTATTGAGCAATCCTTGATTTATTTGGGAAGCTTGTCTGCAGAATCCTTGATTGATTGGCAGTGATCTCCTCATTAATGTCTCAAATCTTCTTTAAATCTTCATTAAATATCTTCAATCAATCTCAAATCTTGCAGATATCTCCCTCATTTAATGCTATCTATCATTCAAATCAAATATTTGCAATATCCTACAAAAATAAGTAATATTTCTATCAAAATAGCATCAAATTCAAATCTCAGATTAATAAATACAATTTCTCTAATATTTAATAAAAAGGGATTAAATTGGGGCAAAATTATCATTTTATCCTTGATAAGTGAACCAAAAAGTGCTCTAATTTATCAACTAATTTTCACTTATCAGATTTTAAATCACTTTTGTCCAATGTTCTTTGTAAAATATGTATCACTCATCTCAACCATTGATTTATAAAATCAATTCTACTCAACTTAAACCAAACGGACACTTAAACTAATATGATTTGTTAAGTCATGCAAATTGAACACCCTCTTGAACCTATAATCGTAAATTATTGAGTATGTTAAAGTGGTGAATGAAATTGCTACCACTTGGAATGATTGTGAGTCGCTCTCAGCTCCTACACTTTGTCCTCATACCTAGCTTGTCCCTTGAATCGCCTCTCACAGCCCCTATCATCGTGGGCCACTGCCACCACACCAAAATAAGACAACTCAGACCGCACCAAATAGAAATCCAATCACCATTTCTGTTGTGTCAATCGCAAGTCGTTATCAACTACACAATGCTCCTCCTTATTAACCTTTAGAATTTAATGTAGGGTACATGAAATGTCCATTTCTTTCACTCCTTTGTGTTCACTCCACTTAGGGAAAATAAGTTAGGGATCTAAGAGTAGGTGATGATGAAGATGAAGTTAACCTTGGTTAAGGTTTAAAATAAAATGAAATTCCATGTCATCCCAGGTCATTGACACATAGGATTGCTGACTAGGATGTTCTGCCAATCATGTCAGCATTTAACTGGGCAAACTAACGTCAAGGACCAAAATTGATTGTTTGTGATTTCGTAAGGACCAAAACCATAAAAAAAAAAATTACAAGTACTAAAACCATAAAACGTGTATTTTATAAGGACTAAAAACGTTTTTTTTACCTTTTTGCTTTTATTCTCTCTATAACAAGTTTTCTCATTAGTTTCCCAATTTCATTTTGCTCACAACCTCATGTTGGAACAATTTTTTTCAACCCACTAAAATACTACAAGTCTTACTCATGTTGAGGATAATGGTTTCAACCACACCAACAATGATTTTGCACTAGCTTTCGCAACAGGGTGGGTCGAAGGGCAAGTTTTGCTTTCTCAGCCCCGTCCAAAAACAGTTGTGGTGGGTTTATGGACATGTTTAAGGAGGGGGAATATAAAATTATCATGGATTCCCCATCGTATTCGAAGAAACCCACGAGGTCCCACCCTATTATGCTTTTTTTTCTTTAATTCCAATAATTTAAATACATAATTTAGACCTTAATTTTAGACCTTAATACATACTTAATATTTAATTAATCTGATTTTTATTTACCGACATGAAGTAATAGAGATACATGATAATGCATTAACATTAATTTAATTGTTTTTTATTATGATGAATATTAAGGTCGGCAAGAGATAATCTTTAAACTGATGAGCTCTCAATTATTTATGAATTCCTTTTGAATCAACATGGAAGGAAAGCATCAACTCCAGTGCTAAAAAGCGATGTCCTAACCCCTCGAGCTTAATTAAGTGTATATCTTATGACTTGTGAATTGTGAGGCAGAAATACTTACATATGTATACATTGTGAGTAAATTATAATAAACCCAACTGATCTTAGCTTATGTACATTAACACTTGCACTGTTTCGCAAACTATAATATATATTTAACCCAATAAGTTGAGACCTGATTTTATCACTCGGAAGAAAGAAAAAGCGCCAGTTTTAAGAAGATGAATAATAGTTCTCAAAGCAGCCATTCCACTGGTGAAGTAAAAGGCTCTATCTGCTTTATCAAGTGTTGCCAGTATGCTGAGAACACAACATGCAAAGTTAAAGAGAATGAACAAAGAAACCGATATGAAACACCTGCAATTGCAATACAAAACATAAACCAACAAGTCACATCTAACCTTTCTAAAGCGTCTCATGTAGGATTCCCACTTCTGGTATAGTCATAGGGACCATTTTCTATCGAAGAAGGCTACGCCAAGAAGTATAGAAGACATAAATTACGATAAATTTTATAGAATATTATGCAAAAGAGATAATAAATACACATATGGGCATGGTGTGATCCTATAAAGATACTGTAGTCACAGAAACAGACACATCCAACAAAGACGACATTCTTTCACATAATGTACCAAATCAAATTTTCACCTGCTCAAAAGTAGCAGTTTGGTAAAGCGACGTACTAACTGCATCATAAGGATCAAACTTATTCTCAAAATTCATCACCATTGTTGAAATGCTAGGCTCCATGATCCCCTCTTCTGCAAACAGAAAGATCAGCATATACTCTTAAAACATAATACCTCTACATACAAAAAAAGAGGCACAAAACAAACCACTTAAGCAGTTTGTAACACCAACATCCACCACATTCGAAGTGCTCACATCCATCTCTCTATCAGCCGAGCAATTCAGCTTGAATCCTTTTACACACAACAGTTTATTTGTTCTGAAATTTGCTGACTTGCTAAACCCCAAGCTCTCCCACGTATTTCCAGAAATTATGCTCTAAAATGCACCAATTTGAAAGAGAAGCATTATGCATATAATTATCAGTGACTGAAATTAAAAAAACAAAAAGAAAAAAGAACAAATTTCAAGAAATTGTGCTCTGAAATACACCAACTCGAATGAGAAGCATTTTTCACATCACTGAGTAGAAAATAAAAGCAGAACAATAAAAAATAAATCCATCATTTTCTTTTGGGAGAGGAGAAATCAATCAATATATACAGTTCACACAACCACAAGACTGCGTATTCTTGATGCAGCTCAATCGTACTAGTGAACCCATTTTGCAGGTAGTATAATAGAGGAATTTTTTGTAGTTCTCCCGGGAAACAAATGGAAAATAACAAATATAAGTGTGTTTACCTTAGTGTAGGGAGCAATGGCAACCGAATTAGCGAAGGCCTAAGAGAGATGGAAGAAGAAACCATTGTTGAAGTTCAGGGAAAGAGAGACAACTGTTTGTATTTATGGTAGTGCCGACTGTCCATTTCAACATGGTGGGAAAAGTAGGTTAATTGGCTGCTTAGCAACATATTCTAGTGAATTTTTTTGCTTAAATATCATTTTCTTTTCCTACATTTTTTTTCATGTTTTTTGTTTTAATTCCTGCCATTTTTTTTAAAAAAATTAGTCCCTACTTTTTCAAACATGTGTTATTTTGGTCTCTGCAGTTAAAAGGGTTAACAAGATTGATGGTCTGACGAACGTTTAGTCCTGCTCGGATGGTATCCTGCTCGGATGTCGTTGAGCTCGGATTGTATCATGCTCGGATGGTATTGAGCTCGGATGGTATTTTGTTCGGGTGGTTTCCTGCTCGGATGGAACTCTGAATGATCTAACCAAGGTGAAGATGTAGGCCAGATCATTTTGAGTTCCATCCAAGCAAGCTACAATATGAGCTTAATGCCATCCGAGAAGGAGAAGGATACCATCCAAGCAGGAAAAATGGGGGTTAGTGTCAATGTTGGTAAGAGAGAAGGATACCATCCGAGCAGGACTAAACGTTTGCCATGTCATCAATACCGTTAACCCTTTTAACGACATGGACTAAAATAACATACGTTTGAAAAAGTGAGGACTAAATTTAAAAAACAAGTTGACAGAGACTAAAACCAAAAACACGAAAAAAATGTAGGGACCAAAATGATATTTAAGCCTTATTTTTTTGTTTAATGGTTTGAATATCTTTTAAGTACCTCAAAATATCACAATTTTTTAGTTAATTCCCATTTTAAATGTTTTAAAACTAATCCTTTGTAATTAATATTTTTTACCAAACAGTCTCTCTATTTTATTTATCATTAAGTGCTCCCATGACATAAGAAAAAAAGATGTATAAGTTGAAAAAAAAAAATTATAGGGGACTACTTTGAAAATTGACATATTTTAGAGGGATCAATTTACAAATTATGATATTTTTTATGAAGCATTTGATTAAAAAGGGTAAAATATGTTTTCGGTTCTTGTAAAATTAGCGAGTTTTGCTTTTAGTCCCTATAAAGAGAAATTTATTAAAGCATTGGCGTGTTAGGTGCTAATATGGCATGTTTTCTCTCTCCTAAATGTCAATTGTTATTTTTCTGGCGGTCTTAAACCGCCAGAAATTACTTCACTGGAAAACCCACTCACCCTTCTCCCCCACTCCCTTTTCTCCCTTCACCGGAAACCACCCATCAACTCACAGTTTCCCCCACCCTGTAACTCACCCCTGCATCAATCATGGAAATTTGTTCTCTCCTGTATTGCAAAAACAAAGAGAAGAATTTTTTTTAGTTGTTGACTTTTTAAAATTGGGAGCATGGTTCTAAATTGCGGTCCGCAACGCCTGTTGCGGCCGCAATATTGCGGTTGCGGCTGCCCCCGCAATGGCATCAGGCCACAATTGCTGTGTGATTTACATTCACCAGAGATGCACCGCAACGCCGCAACGCAACCGCATCGCAACCGCAACATTGCTCCATTTTCATTTTCCTTCAAAACCAATGTTCTATTTTTAGATCCCATCACTAATCTTGACCATAAACATTCACCTTAGCTCTAGATCTCTCCTTTCCTTTCTCAGTTTCTCTAAATCTCTCCTTTTTGCGCCTTCATCTCCTTTTATTATTGTGGCAATCCAAAAATTATTTCACGCCGCAGCGGCCGCAATCCGCATGCAGCAGCCGCAATGCCCGCAACCGCAACTGCATCCGCAATTTAGAACCATGATTGGGAGCTTCCAAAAATATCACATTGTGATGCATGTTGTCTCAATTCAGTGGAGAAACAATGCGAGGCTAGCTATATTTACAAAAGATAATTTAAGGTTTCTTTCTTTTTATTTTGCATCTATATGAAAATGATTTTTTCTTCTTTTTCCATATTCCCAATCACCGCTATCTAGATAAGGATGTTTTTTTCAATCGTTCTATCTAGATTCCTAAATTTCTACCCACCCAGTCAAAACGGAGTTAGAATTCAAATCTGAACAAAACTGGTAATTTCCTTTTTCCCAAACCGGTAATGTTCTTCATCACCCTCCAATGCTGCCAATGCTCCACCATGCAGGCACTCTCTCTCTCTCACTCTCATCGTTCGTTTGATTTCCGAGATCTGACCCTGTTGATTGACAACTGTGATGTTCATGTGAAGTAGAGGAAGAAGAGCAGGAACAAGTGGAGTTGCGTTGTCTACAAGCAATGAACGTCTTCGCTCAAGGAAACATGGCCAATGACATTTTCTGGGTAGGTGGATTTCGGGAGAGGGGAGAAGAGGGAGTTGAGGAGAAGGGTGAGTGGGTTTTCGGGGCAAGTAATTTCTAGGGGTTTAGATCGCCAGAAAAAATAATAGTTGACATTTAGGAGAGAGAAAACGTGATACATCAACAGCTGACGCACGCCAATTGTGGGGAGGGATTAATTGCAAAAAAAATCTGGGAGGATGCTTTAATAAAAAAATTATAGGGACACTTGAAATAGAAATATGAAAACTGTATTTGATTGATAGAATTGGCAAATACAACAGGGTATATATATACATGCTATGAGGAAATCAATCCCTTGATATTTGGGATTAGGATCAACCTAAAACAGGAAACTATACAATTAAATCAAAAGAGAATAAAAGAGAATAAACAGGATATACAAAATATATTTTCATATCTTAACACTCCCCCTCAAGCTGGAGCATACATATCATAGGCATCCAGCTTGTCACATATATAGGTTATCCTAGGACCCCGTAACGATTTAGTAAAAATATCTGCAAGTTGATCCTTGGAGCAAACTGAGGAAGTCTTGATGACACCGGAGAGAATCTTTTCTCTGATAAAATGACAATCAACTTCTATATGCTTTGTCCTCTCATGAAAAACTGGATTAGAGGAGAGGTATAAGGCTGATTGGTTATCACACATTAGTCCCATAGGGCCAACCTCGCAAAACTGCAACTCTTGAATTAAAGACTTTAGCCACAAAAGCTCACATGTGGTGTGAGCCATTGCACGATACTCTGCTTCTGTGCTCGATCTGGAAACAACACTTTGCTTTTTACTCTTCCATGAAACAAGATTACCTCCCAAGAAGACACAATAACCAATTGTTGATCGTCTGTCACTTGCATCATCTGCCCAATCTGCATCGGAATACCCAACAATATTTGTATGTCCTCTATCACTGTAAACAAGCCTCTTTCCTGGTGACCCTTTGAGATATCTGAGTATCCGCACAACTGCATGCCAATGACTCTCACATGGAGAGTTAAGGAACTGACTTACAACATTGACAGGAAAGGATATATCAGGTCTGGTCATGGTGAGATAATTTAACTTGCCCACTAGTCTTCGATACCTCCCTGGGTCAGAATAGGGCTCCCCCTGGTTAGGTAGAAGCTTCACATTAGGATCCATTGGGGTGTCAACTGGCTTACAATCTGTGAGTCCTGTCTCCTCCAGAATGTCAAGAGCATATTTCCTCTGAGAAATAGCAACACCGGACTTTGACTGAGCAACCTCAATCCCAAGGAAATAGCGCAGAGGACCCAAATCCTTAGTTTGAAAGTGCTCAAATAAGTGCTGCTTTAGAGCCTTGATGCCCTCCTGATCATCACCTGTAATTACAATATCATCCACATAAACCACAAGATAAATGAATTTATGGGTCAGTGAGCATCTAAAGAAAACAGAGTGGTCTGCCTCGCAGCGGATCATTCCAAACTCCTGTATGACTTTGCTAAACCGACCAAACCAAGCTCGAGGTGATTGTTTAAGGCCATATAAGGACTTCCGTAATTTACACACAAGGGCAGACTCCCCCTGAGCAACAAAACCAGGGGGTTGCTCCATATAGATCTCCTCCTCCAAATCACCATGTAAGAAAGCATTTTTGATATCCAATTGAAACAAGGGCCAATGTCGCACAGCAGCCATGGCGAAGAAGAGGCGAACTGAGGCCATTTTCGCAACTGGAGAGAAAGTGTCACTGTAATCCAAACCATATACCTGTGTGTATCCCTTAGCCACAAGACGGGCTTTCAATCTATCCACCTGTCCATCAGGGCCCACTTTAACATTAAAGACCCACCGACATCCAACAACAGATTTGCCGGACGGAAGTGGAACAAGTTCCCAAGTATGGTTAAATTCTAAAGCTGTCATCTCATCAATCATAGCTTGTCGCCATCCTGGATGGGTTAAGGCCTCCTGTACTGTCTTGGGAATGGTAATAGAGGATATAGCAGAGACAAAAGCATAATAGGTAGGAGACAAACGATGATATGAGAGAAAATTATAAATGGGATGAGGATTAGAAGTAGAACGTTTACCTTTACGAAGAGCAATGGGCAAGTCAACTGGGAGAGGTGGAGTCGGAGTAGGTGAGGAGACTGGAGCAGAAGCGGAATCACACGGTGTACTAGGAGGTGGAACCAAAGTATGTGACCGACGCTCATAAGTTATCCCATATCGGGGTGGGAGACGACCAGACCCTGGTAGGGAAGGAGGAGGACACTCTGGTGGAGGCTCAGGTGTCTCTAAAGTAGCGGGTGGAGACTCAACAGAATCAAGAAGAGGAATAGGCAATACCTGAGAATAGAGATCGGAGTCCAGTGAAGATTCTGAGGTACTGAAAAATGGTGTGTCTTCAAAGAAGGTGACATCTGCACTGGTGTAGAACCGATGTGTAGTGGGAGAGTAGCAATGGTACCCCTTTTGGACACGAGAATATCCTAAGAACACACATTTGATAGCACGGGCAGACAACTTATCACGACCTGGGGAAAGATCATGAACAAAACAAGTACAACCAAAAACACGAGGGGGGACAGAGTAAAGAGAATCCAATGGATATAACAGGGAATGAGGAACTTGATCATTCAAAACAGAGGATGGCATCCGATTTATTAAATATCCTGCAATAAGGACAACATGACCCCACAATTTTGGAGGTGCATTAGCATTCAATAGCAGAGTACGGGCAGTGTCCACAATATGTCTATGTTTTCGCTCGGCAACACCATTTTGTTGAGGTGTATGAGGACAACTAGATTGATGTTGAATGCCATGGGAATTCATGAAGGAAGTGAAACAATCAGAGAAGTATTCTTTAGCATTATCACTTCGCAAAACACGGATTACTTTGCCAAACTGAGTTTTGATTTCTAAACAGAAAGTTTTGAAAATTGTGAATAACTCAGAACGATTTTTCATTAGAAAGATCCAAGTACATCTTGAAAAATCATCAATGAAAGTAACATAATACCTATGTCCTAAAATAGACGCAACACGACTAGGACCCCAAACATCAGAATGAACAATATCAAAAGGAGACACAGCTCGACCATGAACGCTACTAGGAAAAGAAGTTCTAACATGCTTTCCTAGTTGACACGACTCACACTCTAAGGACTCCAACT
Source organism: Sesbania bispinosa (assembly GCA_026901365.1). Taxonomy (NCBI): domain Eukaryota; kingdom Viridiplantae; phylum Streptophyta; class Magnoliopsida; order Fabales; family Fabaceae; genus Sesbania; species Sesbania bispinosa. The sequence continues at coordinate 77,812 of QLOH01000620.1, forward strand.
GGGAGAGATGAGGTACCATTTTCTTCAGTTTATGTAAGCTAGGATGACCAAGACGACGATGAAGCAAACCAGGAGACTCAGTAGATGCACATATGGTAGAAGAAGAGGACTGAAGGTAGTAGAGACCATGTGATTCAGATCCTGCTCCAATCGTCCGTCCCGTACTCCGGTCCTGTATCAAGAAAGAATCAGAAGTGAAGGTGATGGCACAATTTAATGATTGAGTTAACTTGCTTATGGAAATTAAATTGAAGGGACATCCAGGAACTAATAAAACTGATTTCAAAGGTAGTGAGGGAACAGGTGAAATTTGGCCAATACCAGTGGCTTAGACTTTGGACCCATCAGCAAGGGTGATATGATGTGGAGTTTTAGGTGAGGATAAGTTAGGGAAAAGAGAGGCATTACCAGTTAGGTGATCAGAAGCACCGGAATCCAAAACCCAAGGTCCAAGAGGCGTAGAATGAGAGAGACAGACTGTAGAATTACCAGTGTGAGCAACAGTGACTGAGGAAGAGGTCTGTTGGGCTGCCTTCAGTTGAAGGTACTCCTTGTAATCATCAGCAGACCAGGAGATTGGATGATTGCTCTCAGATTCAATCTTGGGCTCTGAAGTCAAAGATTGAGCAACATTAGCTGTCTTGCTCGGAAAACCATGCAAAGAGTAACACCTATCACGTGTATGTCCATCTCTCTGACAGTAGGTGCAATGAAGGTTTCCTCTACCCCCTTTTCCACGACCACGACCACGACCACGACCTCATCCCCCACGTTCAGTGGTACTGGAGACAAAAGCAGAGGACTCAGATGTTGTTTGAGATTCTGCCTCAGGTGAAGGAACCCGAATCAAACGATCTATGAGTTCTTCCACCGTAGGGATGGTAGGATTTGTCAAAATCTGATCACGAACAGATCCATAATCCTTATGAAGTCCATGAAGGATAAAGACCATGAACATATTATCGAGCTTACTTAACACTTTCTGAAGATCATCACTAACCAACATCAGCTTCAGCTCATCAATGGTGGATTGAGCATGATTCAAATAAGATGGCAAATCATGATCAACCATTTGAAGTGTTGCTAAACCACGAACAGATTCATACAATCTCTGGATGTCATTGGCATAAATATTCCGAGATTTCTTCCAAACATCATAACATGTCTTGTACGGGCGAAAATGCACCATTAATTTGGGCTCAATGGACTGCCATAATACAGATACAAGTTGATAATCTGCTCGCTGCCATTCATCACTCACGTCTTTATCAACCTCGGAAGCCTTCTTAACAAGGTGATCATAAAGACCCTGGCCTAAAAACCATATTTCAACTGCAGTAGACCAGTCTAGATAATTTTTACCATTCAACTTCTCAGAGCTAATAACCGGTGAACCAGAAAAAGCAAAGGAAACCAGTCCCCTTTTAGAAGACTCAATTTTTGGATCCTCCTTATCAACTTTGGGAATCTCCGCCATGTGAAAAAGAAGGAGAACAACAACCAGAACACCAAACAGCTACTAAAAGACAGTCTTGCAGCAACAAGAAAACACCAAACAGCAGCAAGAACGTCAAACAGCCACCAAACAGTAGCAAGAACGCCAAACAACAGCAGGAACGTCAAACAGCTGCCGAAAAAACGGTTTGGCAGCAACCAAAAACGACCAAACAGCCACCAAAGAGTGTGACCCACGACCTGAAAGTGGTCAAAACAGACAGAGGAAGAGCCGACGAACTCAACGGAACAAGCGGCGTCGCGAACGGAGGGCGGGAGGGCGGCGCGTGGACCCCACGCGCCGGCGAGCAACTTGCAGAAAAACGGCGCGTGGCGGAGGAGGCGGAGGCGGCGCGCGGTGGGGTGGCAGATCGACGACTTCTGAACACTGTGGCGGCGTCCACACAGGCAGCCGTTGAAAAAAAAAAGGTGACCTAGGTGGGTGACCGGAGTATAAACGGTTCCCTAGACCAGAAGAGCTCTGATACCAACTTGAAATAGAAATATGAAAACTGTATTTGATTGATAGAATTGGCAAATACAACAGGGTATATATATACATGCTATGAGGAAATCAATCCCTTGATATTTGGGATTAGGATCAACCTAAAACAGGAAACTATACAATTAAATCAAAAGAGAATAAAAGAGAATAAACAGGATATACAAAATATATTTTCATATCTTAACAGGGACTAAAAGCAAAACTCTCTAATTTTACAGAGACCAAAAACATATTGTACCCGATTAAAAAATAACATAGGGACTATTTGTTAAAAAAAATTATTTATGGAGGACTAATTTAAAAACAATAAAAAATAGGAGGTAAAATAGGATAATCATAATATTTTGAGGGATTAAAAACATATTTAAACTTTTTATAATTTATTAAAAAATAGAAATTAAAAAGCTAATGCTATATCTGACTTTAAACAAATGTTGGTTGATTCAAGTAATACATATTTGATTCCCCTTAAACAAGGTCTTGGGTTCAAATCTTGTGGATGGGAAAAAAATCCCTACTAGCAAAGCTAGTCTTACCATGATGTGGATGTTAGATGTTGTCAGCTAGAGCAGGATTGCCTCCCGTGAAGGATACATCATACATGTAGTTTCAACAAAAAAAAATTGACTTTTAAAAAAATAAATCATTATTTTATAATACTTCCACACACTCTCATACTATCATATTATTTTTATTACTTTAAGAAACTAAATTATTTTTTATCCCTAACTCAACAAGTCTCAAGAGTTTCTTAACTTGAACCCACAATTACATTTTAGGGTTAAATATGTTTTGGGTCCTTGAAATGTAATCGAGATTTGGTTTTAGTCCCTGCAATTTAAACCAGTGGTTTTGGTCATTCAAAAATTAAAAACATACCAATTTAGTCCTTATTGATAAAAAATCGCAGCTACCTGGTAGCAAAATCTGTAGCAAAACTATGCAGTAAGGACTAAATTGGTGTATTTTCAATTTTTGAAGGACCAAAACCACCGGTTTAAAATTGCAGGGACTAAAACCAAATCTCAACTATATTTCAGGGACTAAAAACATATTTAACCCTGCATTTTATCTCTAATCCACTATTATTATTATTACTATTATTATTATTATTATTATTATTATTATTATTATTATTATTATTAAAAACTTGTAGCAATTAACATGAGTTTTTTTCACCAAAAAGTTGTGGCTCAGTTGGTAATGCAGGTTGAGTTTATGGGAAGAGTTCTCGAGCTCGATCTCCACTAAACACACTCTTAGGGAGGGGTAAGGAGCCTTAAATATGGCTAAACCCCAAACAAGATTGCCCATAGTAATAGGAGATACATGTGATTTTAAAAAAATGAGTTTTTTTTAAGAACCACGAGGTGCTTTTAATGGGGTCTATTGGAAATGTTTTAAAAAAGCAAATTCTCTTTTAAAGAGTTTTTTTTTGTGTTATGGTCTCTTTAAAGAGAATTGCCTACTGTTACGAAAATAGTTACCTAGAAATGACACAAGGTGTATATGGCATTAAATGTGGGTAAGGTTATGGTACACAAGTTTTAGGGTTTAGAGTACCGGTACACAAGTTATGGTGACCTGCTATAGCAGGTTTCTATGAATTTTTATATTTTGCAAATAAGCCCTTTAACTATTATAATTATAAAATAGAATATTCTTTTGTATCATAAATTTTTATATTTTAATTAACATTCAACGTGTCCTATTATACACTAATTTCTTTAATTTGGTATCATTTTTTTAATCTCTCCTTAAAATGAATTTTTACAAAATTTTTCATACTTTTTTAATTGATTTTTCGTAGGAAAAAGTTTATAATAATTACAATTTAAGAACAAAAATCACCAAATGACCACAAAAAAGCCAACCTTTCATTTGGGACATCCCAAAGTGGGTGAGGCACCGTGTACCCAATTTTGGTGTTTTTTCAACTTATAATGTATTTATTGTGAATTATTTGGTGAAAAAAATAGAGAAAAATCACAAAATATAGCTGCTAGTTCCCAAAAATTCCAGAAAAATCATTTCACGGTCCATTTGGGATGGTGGTCAAGTGTTAATAATGTCTTGGCCAATGGAGGTCATTCGGTGAGTAGATGGTTGTATTATACAAACTATAACCCTAACTACACTTTCCATGGATAGTGGGGGGCTTGCATGGTTGATGAATGAGTTTTGACGTGAAAATTTGCATGCATGAGTTGGGTGTTACCTTGGCTACCGAGGTGAATTTTTGTGTGTTTTTTTGTATTTTTGGTAATTACTGTGAATTAATTACATTTAAAATAAGATAATTAAATTAAAAAATATTTGGTAATGAGAAAAAATTCTGTAAAAATATTGATGGTGTCCCATTGAGCATGTTGAAGTGTTTAATGGAAGGTTGAGGTAAAACGAAGTATTTGGCTAGTTGACCCTGGTGAGTAGATGGTAGTAGTATACAAACCCTAACCCTAAGTACACTTTCCATGGATAGTGGGGGGCTTGCATGGTTGAAGAGTGAATTTTGTCTTGAAATTTTGCATGCATGACTTGGATGTTACCTTGGCTCACGTGGTGAATTTTCGTGTGTTTTTTTTATATTTGTGGTAATTACTGTGAATTAATTACATTTAAAAGAAGATAATTAAATTAAAAATATTGTGTAATGAGGAAAAATTCTGGAAAAATATTGATGGTGTCCCATTGAGCATGTTGAAGTATCTGGTGGAAGGTTGAGGTGAAACGAAGTGTTTGGCTAGTTGACCCTGGTGAGTAGATGGTGGTTGTACACAAACCCTAACCCTAAGTACACTTTCCATGGATAGTGGAGGGGCTTGCATGGTTGGAGAATGAATTTTGTCTTGAAATTTTGCATGCATGACTTGGATGTTACTTTGGCTCCCATGGTGAAATTTCGTGTTTTTTTTATATTTGTGGTAATTACTATGAATTAATTACATTTAAAAGAAGATAATTAAATTAAAAATATTGGGTAATGAGAAAAAATTCTGGAAAAATATTGATAGTATCCCATTGAGCATTTTGAAGTGTTTGGTGGAAGGTTGAGGTGAAACGAAGTGTTTTGTTAGTTGACCCTGGTGACTAGATGGTGGTAGTATACAAACCCTAACCCTAAGTACACTTTCCATGGATAGTGGGGGAGCTTGCATGGTTGACAGATGAATTTTAACGTGAAATTTTGCATGCATGACTCGGGTGTTACCTTGGCTCCCGTGGTGAATTTTCGTGTTTGTTTTATATTTGTGGTAATTACTGTGAATTAATTACATTTAAAAGAAGGTAATTAAATTAAAAATATTGGGTAATGAGAAAAAATTCTGGAAAAATATTGATGGTGTCTCATTGTGCATGTTGAAGTATGTGGTGGAAGGTTGAGGTGAAAAGGAGTGTTTGGCTAGTTGACCTGGTGAGTAGATGGTGGTAGTATACAAACCCTAACCATAAGTACACTTTCCATGGATAGTGGGGGGCTTGCATGGTTGACGAATGAATTTTTGTCTTGAAATTTTGCATGCATGACTTGGGTATTACCTTGGCTCCCGTGGTAAATTTTCGTGTTTTTTTATATTTGTGGTAATTACTGTGAATTAGTTACATTTAAAAGAAGATAATTAAATTAAAAATATTGGGTAATGAGAAAAAAAATTCTGGAAAAATATTGTTGGTGTCCCATTGAGCATGTTGAAGTATGTGGTGGAAGGTTGAGGTGAAACGAAGTGTTTGGTTAGTTGACTCTGGTGAGTAGATGATGGTAGTATACAAAACCTAGCCTTAACTACACTTTCCATGGATAGTGGGGGAGCTTGCATGATGGTTGACGGATGAATTTTGACGTAAAATTTTGCATGCATGACTTGGGTGTTACCTTGGCTCCCGTGGTGAATTTTTGTATTTTTTTTGTATTTTTGGTAATTACTGTGAATTAATCATTTAAAAGAAGATAATTAAATTAAAAAATATTGGGTAATGAGAAAAAATTCTGTAAAAATATTGATGGTGTCCCATTGAGCATGTTGAAGTGTTTAATGGAAGGTTGAGGTGAAACGAAGTATTTGGCTAGTTGACCCTGGTGAGTAGATGGTAGTAGTATACAAACCCTAACCCTAAGTACACTTTCCATGGATAGTGGGGGGCTTGCATGGTTGACGAGTGAATTTTGTCTTGAAATTTTGCATGCATGACTTGGATGTTACCTTCGCTTACGTGGTGAATTTTCGTGTTTTTTTTTATATTTGTGGTAATTACTGTGAATTAATTACATTTAAAAGAAGATAATTAAATTAAAAATATTGTGTAATGAGGAAAAATTCTGGAAAAATATTGATGGTGTCCCATTGAGCATGTTGAAGTATCTGGTGGAAGGTTGAGGTGAAACGAAGTGTTTGGCTAGTTGACCCTGGTGAGTAGATGGTGGTAGTACACAAACCCTAACCCTAAGTACACTTTCCATGGATAGTGGGGGGGTTTTGCATGGTTGACGAATGAATTTTGTCTTGAAATTTTGCATGCATGACTTGGATGTTACTTTGGCTCCCGTGGTGAAATTTCGTGTTTTTTTATATTTGTGGTAATTACTGTGAATTAATTACATTTAAAAGAAGATAATTAAATTAAAAACATTGGGTAATGAGAAAAAAATTAAGGATAGTGGGGGAGCTTGTGTAACATCCCAAAAATTAAGGATCTAGAATTAGAATTAAAATGCTTTTAATTTATCTAATGTAAGAAATTGATGAGATTAATAATTAGGTTAGTATAATTTTTATATTAATAGTAACTATTAATAAAATAGTATTAATGATAATCTCAAATTATTATTATTACTATTATCATTATTATTACTATTATTATTAATATTATTGTTATTTGTATTATTAGAGTTATTAGTATTATTAGTATTATTAGTAGTATTATTAGTATAATTGTTAATATTATTATTATTATTAGAAGAGAGAATTAGGGTTAGGGAATAAGAGAAGAAAGGAAGAGAATGAGGATATGAGAGAGGGGGCGGCGACTTTGGCTAGGAAGAGAGAGAAAGAAGAAGATGAAGGAAAGAGAGAGAGACTGAGAAAGAGAGGAGGTGGCCATGGTGGCCGCGACGGTGGGATCGCGACGGTGCGGCCGGACTGAGGGAGATGACGGCGACGAGGGGGCTGCGCACGGTGGTCTTCGCGTGGGGTTGTACGACGGCGACGCGCGGCCTGCGGCTTCGTGACGGAGACGGTGGCTGCTCGGACAGCCGTGCGGTGGCTCAACTGCGGAGGTTTCACGCAGGGAAGGAGGAAACGGCGCTGCGCACGGCGGCGCGACCGTTAGTGGTGGTGGCCTCGACGGCGGCCGCGACGGAGAGGGGAGGAGGCCGTTGGATCCATGCCGCGAATCGCGGCGGTGGCGGAGGATAGCCGCTGGTTGGCGGCAAGGGACTCCAGTCCGAGAAAGGAGATGAAGATCGGAGCACCGGGCTCACAGCGGCACAAGGGGATGACGACGGTGGTCTCACGGAGGAGCTGTACGTGTCGGTAGAGCAACGGCAGAGCTCCGGCGGACTGAAATGACTGTGAGTGTGATTCTCACTTGTTTTGTTTATTGCTCCCTATGCATGCTCCCTATCCTTATTTCCCTTGCTATGATTATTGTTATATTCTAATTTGTGCAAATTCAAGGTTGATTGGTTGAATGAATTAAATGTGATTAAGTTAAGGAATTGAGAATTTGTGGATTTTCTTGCATTATGTGATTATTGAAGGTTAAAAATAGGATTTATGTGTGTATTGCTTTGGTTCACTGGATTGGATGTGAGTATAACTCACACACCCACTCTCATCCTTATTTGAATCTCTTGAATGAACCCTAATCCTTTATTCCCTTCCTTTAGTCATGCATGTCCATAAATGATTGTTGATGTTCTATGCTTGATTTTGAAATGAGATATGCGTTATTTGTGATTTCTGTGCATTGCATTCAGGCCTTTGGCCCAGATAATTGGAAAATGAATTTGAGCTTCGGCTCCCAGTAAAAATGGCTTCGGCCCCAGGTTTTGGCTTCGGCCCCAGGTTTTGGCTTCTGCCCAGCTTTGGCTTCGGCCCAGCTTTGGCTTCGGCCCCAGTACACCTTAATTAATCAAGATTGGACTTCGGTCCCCAGTTAAAACACGAGTTTCGGCCCCCAGTTAATTTGCGGTGTTATGCCCAAGGAAGACGTTCCTTGTAGTCTGAGCTCAGGTCTAGCCCCAGATAGTGATAAGACCCCGTCTGCCGGGTAATGCAGGTCATGCATGGCATATCTATTTACTAGATTTTCATGGAACATCATGTACAATTGAGTGAAGTTGTAATGTGGTAATTAAAGTAGTTAAACATGATTTGTTGAATTATGTGTTGCATCTCATATGCTTGCCTCCCTACACTGCTTGCTGCATGGTTATGCTTGCTGGGACATTAGTCTCACCCCACGTTACGGGGATATATTCTAGTTATGCAGGTTAATCAGATCTTGTGTTGGAGGAAGATGGAGTTGTTGGAGTGGACTCACCCACTCCCGGTGGTCAAGAAGTTTAGTTGTTTATTTTTGTATTGATAGCTTAATGATGTAATTATATAAATATGTATTGGAGATTAGATTTGATGTATGATGTGGTAGTCGTTAGTTTGGCCATGGAGGCCCATTGTTACTGTATTGGATTAGTGATTCTGATATTACGAACTGCACTGGTATTTTGCTGGTTTTCAGGTGATTCTGAAAATTTGGAAATGTCCAGTTTCCAGGGGAAACTCTGCCGGATTTTCGGTAGGAGTTTATGAACCTTAACACTCTAAAGTGTTGGTTCGTTCCCTTATTTTCAAAGTTAGAATTGACTTTGAGTACTGTGATGTATGAAGTATGTGGTAGTCTAAGTAAGCGTTGGATTGCTTAGGCATCGTTGTATTGTGTGTGCCGATATTGAAAATGGCGCGGATTAATTTCAGAAATTCGAGAATGGTGTTTCCAACGAACATTATTCTTGGATTTAGAAATTAGGACGTTACAGCTTGCATGATGGTTGACGGATGAATTTTGACGTAAAATTTTGCATGCATGACTTGGGTGTTACCTTGGCTCCCGTGGTGAATTTTTGTATTTTTTTTGTATTTTTGGTAATTACTGTGAATTAATTACATTTAAAAGAAGATAATTAAATTAAAAAATATTTAGTAATGAGAAAAAATTCTATAAAAATATTGATGGTGTCCCATTGAGCATGTTGAAGTGTTTAATGGAAGGTTGAGGTGAAACGAAGTATTTGGCTAGTTGACCCTGGTGAGTAGATAGTAGTAGTATACAAACCCTAACCCTAAGTACACTTTCCATGGATAGTGGGGGGCTTGCATGGTTGACGAGTGAATTTTGTCTTGAAATTTTGCATGCATGACTTGGATGTTACCTTCGCTTACGTGGTGAATTTTCGTGTTTTTTTTATATTTGTGGTAATTACTGTGAATTAATTACATTTAAAAGAAGATAATTAAATTAAAAATATTGTGTAATGAGGAAAAATTCTGGAAAAATATTGATGGTGTCCCATTGAGCATGTTGAAGTATCTGGTGGAAGGTTGAGGTGAAACGAAGTGTTTGGCTAGTTGACCCTGGTGAGTAGATGGTGATAGTACACAAACCCTAACCCTAAGTACACTTTCCATGGATAGTGGGGGGTTTTGCATGGTTGACGAATGAATTTTGTCTTGAAATTTTGCATGCATGACTTGGATGTTACTTTGGCTCCCGTGGTGAAATTTCGTGTTTTTTTATATTTGTGGTAATTACTGTGAATTAATTACATTTAAAAGAAGATAATTAAATTAAAAATATTGGGTAATGAGAAAAAATTCTGGAAAAATATTGATAGTATCCCATTGAGCATTTTGAAGTGTTTGGTGGAAGGTTGAGGTGAAACGAAGTGTTTGGTTAGTTGACCCTGGTGAGTAGGTGGTGGTAGTATACAAACCCGAACCATAAGTACACTTTCCATGGATAGTGGGTGAGCTTGCATGGTTGACAGATGAATTTTGACGTGAAATTTTGCATGCATGACTCGGGTGTTACCTTGGCTCCTGTGGTGAATTTTCGTGTTTGTTTTATATTTGTGGTAATTACTGTGAATTAATTACATTTAAAAGAAGGTAATTAAATTAAAAATATTGGGTAATGAGAAAAAATTCTGGAAAAATATTGATGGTGTCTCATTGTGCATGTTGAAGTATGTGGTGGAAGGTTGAGGTGAAAAGGAGTGTTTGGCTAGTTGACCTGGTGAGTAGATGGTGGTAGTATACAAACCCTAACCATAAGTACACTTTCCATGGATAGTGGGGGGCTTGGATGGTTGACGAATGAATTTTGTCTTGAAATTTTGCATGCATGACTTGGGTGTTACCTTGGCTCCAGTGGAAAATTTTCGTATTTTTTTATATTTGTAGTAATTACTGTGAATTAGTTACATTTAAAAGAAGATAATTAAATTAAAAATATTGGGTTATGAGAAAAAAATTCTGGAAAAATATTGTTGGTGTCCCATTGAGCATGTTGAAGTGTGTGGTGGAAGGTTGAGGTGAAACGAAGTGTTTGGTTAGTTGACCTTGGTGAGTAGATGATGGTAGTATACAAAACCTAACCTTAACTACACTTTCCATGGATAGTGGGGGAGCTTGCATGATGCTTGACGGATGAATTTTGACGTAAAATTTTGCATGCATGACTTGGGTGTTACCTTGGCTCCCGTGGTGAATTTTTGTATTTTTTTTGTATTTTTGGTAATTACTGTGAATTAATTACATTTAAAAGAAGATAATTAAATTAAAAAATATTTAGTAATGAGAAAAAATTCTATAAAAATATTGATGGTGTCCCATTGAGCATGTTGAAGTGTTTAATGGAAGGTTGAGGTGAAACGAAGTATTTGGCTAGTTGACCCTGGTGAGTAGATAGTAGTAGTATACAAACCCTAACCCTAAGTACACTTTCCATGGATAGTGGGGGGCTTGCATGGTTGACGAGTGAATTTTGTCTTGAAATTTTGCATGCATGACTTGGATGTTACCTTCGCTTACGTGGTGAATTTTCGTGTTTTTTTTATATTTGTGGTAATTACTGTGAATTAATTACATTTAAAAGAAGATAATTAAATTAAAAATATTGTGTAATGAGGAAAAATTCTGGAAAAATATTGATGGTGTCCCATTGAGCATGTTGAAGTATCTGGTGGAAGGTTGAGGTGAAACGAAGTGTTTGGCTAGTTGACCCTGGTGAGTAGATGGTGATAGTACACAAACCCTAACCCTAAGTACACTTTCCATGGATAGTGGGGGGTTTTGCATGGTTGACGAATGAATTTTGTCTTGAAATTTTGCATGCATGACTTGGATGTTACTTTGGCTCCCGTGGTGAAATTTCGTGTTTTTTATATTTGTGGTAATTACTGTGAATTAATTACATTTAAAAGAAGATAATTAAATTAAAAATATTGGGTAATGAGAAAAAATTCTGGAAAAATATTGATAGTATCCCATTGAGCATTTTGAAGTGTTTGGTGGAAGGTTGAGGTGAAACGAAGTGTTTGGTTAGTTGACCCTGGTGAGTAGGTGGTGGTAGTATACAAACCCGAACCATAAGTACACTTTCCATGGATAGTGGGTGAGCTTGCATGGTTGACAGATGAATTTTGACGTGAAATTTTGCATGCATGACTCGGGTGTTACCTTGGCTCCTGTGGTGAATTTTCGTGTTTGTTTTATATTTGTGGTAATTACTGTGAATTAATTACATTTAAAAGAAGGTAATTAAATTAAAAATATTGGGTAATGAGAAAAAATTCTGGAAAAATATTGATGGTGTCTCATTGTGCATGTTGAAGTATGTGGTGGAAGGTTGAGGTGAAAAGGAGTGTTTGGCTAGTTGACCTGGTGAGTAGATGGTGGTAGTATACAAACCCTAACCATAAGTACACTTTCCATGGATAGTGGGGGACTTGGATGGTTGACGAATGAATTTTGTCTTGAAATTTTGCATGCATGACTTGGGTGTTACCTTGGCTCCAGTGGAAAATTTTCGTATTTTTTTATATTTGTAGTAATTACTGTGAATTAGTTACATTTAAAAGAAGATAATTAAATTAAAAATATTGGGTTATGAGAAAAAAATTCTGGAAAAATATTGTTGGTGTCCCATTGAGCATGTTGAAGTGTGTGGTGGAAGGTTGAGGTGAAACGAAGTGTTTGGTTAGTTGACCCTGGTGAGTAGATGATGGTAGTATACAAAACCTAACCTTAACTACACTTTCCATGGATAGTGGGGGAGCTTGCATGATGCTTGACGGATGAATTTTGACGTAAAATTTTGCATGCATGACTTGGGTGTTACCTTGGCTCCCGTGGTGAATTTTTGTATTTTTTTTGTATTTTTGGTAATTACTGTGAATTAATTACATTTAAAAGAAGATAATTAAATAAAAAATATTGGGTAATGAGAAAAAATTCTGTAAAAATATTGATGGTGTCCCATTGAGCATGTTGAAGTGTTTAATGGAAGGTTGAGGTGAAACGAAGTATTTGGCTAGTTGACCCTGGTGAGTAGATAGTAGTAGTATACAAACCCTAACCCTAAGTACACTTTCCATGGATAGTGGGGGGCTTGCATGGTTGACGAGTGAATTTTGTCTTGAAATTTTGCATGCATGACTTGGATGTTACCTTCGCTTACGTGGTGAATTTTCGTGTTTTTTTTATATTTGTGGTAATTACTGTGAATTAATTACATTTAAAAGAAGATAATTAAATTAAAAATATTGTGTAATGAGGAAAAATTCTGGAAAAATATTGATGGTGTCCCATTGAGCATGTTGAAGTATCTGGTGGAAGGTTGAGGTGAAACGAATTGTTTGGCTCATTGACCCTGGTGAGTAGATGGTGGTAGTACACAAACCCTAACCCTAAGTACACTTTCCATGGATAGTGGGGGGTTTTGCATGGTTGACGAATGAATTTTGTCTTGAAATTTTGCATGCATGACTTGGATGTTACTTTGGCTCCCGTGGTGAAATTTCGTGTTTTTTTATATTTGTGGTAATTACTGTGAATTAATTACATTTAAAAGAAGATAATTAAATTAAAAATATTGGGTAATGAGAAAAAATTTAGGATAAATATTGATAGTATCCCATTGAGCATTTTGAAGTGTTTGGCGGAAGGTTGAGGTGAAACGAAGTGTTTGGTTAGTTGACCCTGGTGAGTAGATGGTGGTAGTATACAAACCCTAACCCTAAGTACACTTTCCATGGATAGTGGGGGAGCTTGCATGGTTGAGAGATGAATTTTGACGTGAAATTTTGCATGCATGACTCGGGTGTTACCTTGGCTCCCGTGGTGAATTTTCGTGTTTGTTTTATATTTGTGTTAATTACTGTGAATTAATTACATTTAAAAGAAGGTAATTAAATTAAAAATATTGGGTAATGAGAAAAAATTCTGGAAAAATATTGATAGTGTCTCATTGTGCATGTTGAAGTATGTGGTGGAAGGTTGAGGTGAAAAGGAGTGTTTGGCTAGTTGACCCTGGTGAGTAGATGGTGGTAGTATACAAACCCTAACCATAAGTACACTTTCCATGGATAGTGGGGGGCTTGCATGGTTGACGAATGAATTTTGTCTTGAAATTTTGCATGCATGACTTGGGTGTTACCTTGGCTCCCGTGGTAAATTTTCGTGTTTTTTTATATTTGTGGTAATTACTGTGAATTAGTTACATTTAAAAGAAGATAATTAAATTAAAAATATTGGGTTATGAGAAAAAAATTCTGGAAAAATATTGTTTGTGTCCCATTGAGCATGTTGAAGTATGTGGTGGAAGGTTGAGGTGAAACGAAGTGTTTGGTTAGTTGACCCTGGTGAGTAGATGATGGTAGTATACAAAACCTAACCTTAACTACACTTTCCATGGATAATGGGGGAGCTTGCATGATGCTTGACGGATGAATTTTGACGTAAAATTTTGCATGCATGACTTGGGTGTTACCTTGGCTCCCGTGGTGAATTTTTGTATTTTTTTTGTATTTTTGGTAATTACTGTGAATTAATTACATTTAAAAGAAGATAATTAAATTAAAAAATATTTAGTAATGAGAAAAAATTCTATAAAAATATTGATGGTGTCCCATTGAGCATGTTGAAGTGTTTAATGGAAGGTTGAGGTGAAACGAAGTATTTGGCTAGTTGACCCTGGTGAGTAGATAGTAGTAGTATACAAACCCTAACCCTAAGTACACTTTCCATGGATAGTGGGGGCCTTGCATGGTTGACGAGTGAATTTTGTCTTGAAATTTTGCATGCATGACTTGGATGTTACCTTCGCTTACGTGGTGAATTTTCGTGTTTTTTTTATATTTGTGGTAATTACTGTGAATTAATTACATTTAAAAGAAGATAATTAAATTAAAAATATTGTGTAATGAGGAAAAATTCTGGAAAAATATTGATGGTGTCCCATTGAGCATGTTGAAGTATCTGGTGGAAGGTTGAGGTGAAACGAAGTGTTTGGCTAGTTGACCCTGGTGAGTAGATGGTGATAGTACACAAACCCTAACCCTAAGTACACTTTCCATGGATAGTGGGGGGTTTTGCATGGTTGACGAATGAATTTTGTCTAGAAATTTTGCATGCATGACTTGGATGTTACTTTGGCTCCCGTGGTGAAATTTCGTGTTTTTTTATATTTGTGGTAATTACTGTGAATTAATTACATTTAAAAGAAGATAATTAAATTAAAAATATTGGGTAATGAGAAAAAATTCTGGAAAAATATTGATAGTATCCCATTGAGCATTTTGAAGTGTTTGGTGGAAGGTTGAGGTGAAACGAAGTGTTTGGTTAGTTGACCCTGGTGAGTAGGTGGTGGTAGTATACAAACCCGAACCATAAGTACACTTTCCATGGATAGTGGGTGAGCTTGCATGGTTGACAGATGAATTTTGACGTGAAATTTTGCATGCATGACTCGGGTGTTACCTTGGCTCCTGTGGTGAATTTTCGTGTTTGTTTTATATTTGTGGTAATTACTGTGAATTAATTACATTTAAAAGAAGGTAATTAAATTAAAAATATTGGGTAATGAGAAAAAATTCTGGAAAAATATTGATGGTGTCTCATTGTGCATGTTGAAGTATGTGGTGGAAGGTTGAGGTGAAAAGGAGTGTTTGGCTAGTTGACCTGGTGAGTAGATGGTGGTAGTATACAAACCCTAACCATAAGTACACTTTCCATGGATAGTGGGGGGCTTGGATGGTTGACGAATGAATTTTGTCTTGAAATTTTGCATGCATGACTTGGGTGTTACCTTGGCTCCAGTGGAAAATTTTCGTATTTTTTTATATTTGTAGTAATTACTGTGAATTAGTTACATTTAAAAGAAGATAATTAAATTAAAAATATTGGGTTATGAGAAAAAAATTCTGGAAAAATATTGTTGGTGTCCCATTGAGCATGTTGAAGTATGTGGTGGAAGGTTGAGGTGAAACGAAGTGTTTGGTTAGTTGACCCTGGTGAGTAGATGATGGTAGTATACAAAACCTAACCTTAACTACACTTTCCATGGATAGTGGGGGAGCTTGCATGATGCTTGACGGATGAATTTTGAAGTAAAATTTTGCATGCATGACTTGGGTGTTACCTTGGCTCCCGTGGTGAATTTTTGTATTTTTTTTTGTATTTTTGATAATTACTGTGAATTAATTACATTTAAAAGAAGATAATTAAATAAAAAATATTGGGTAATGAGAAAAAATTCTGTAAAAATATTGATGGTGTCCCATTGAGCATGTTGAAGTGTTTAATGGAAGGTTGAGGTGAAACGAAGTATTTGGCTAGTTGACCCTGGTAAGTAGATGGTAGTAGTATACAAACCCTAACCCTAAGTACACTTTCCATGGATAGTGGGGGCTTGCATGGTTGACGAGTGAATTTTGTCTTGAAATTTTGCATGCATGACTTGGATGTTACCTTGGCTTACGTGGTGAATTTTCGTGTTTTTTTTTATATTTGTGGTAATTACTGTGAATTAATTACATTTAAAAGAAGATAATTAAATTAAAAATATTGTGTAATGAGGAAAAATTCTGGAAAAATATTGATGGTGTCCCATTGAGCATGTTGAAGTATCTGGTGGAAGGTTGAGGTGAAACGAATTGTTTGGCTCGTTGACCCTGGTGAGTAGATGGTGGTAGTACACAAACCCTAACCCTAAGTACACTTTCCATGGATAGTGGGGGGTTTTGCATGGTTGACGAATGAATTTTGTCTTGAAATTTTGCATGCATGACTTGGATGTTACTTTGGCTCCCGTGGTGAAATTTCGTGTTTTTTTATATTTGTGGTAATTACTGTGAATTAATTACATATAAAAGAAGATAATTAAATTAAAAATATTGGGTAATGAGAAAAAATTTAGGATAAATATTGATAGTATCCCATTGAGCATTTTGAAGTGTTTGGCGGAAGGTTGAGGTGAAACGAAGTGTTTGGTTAGTTGACCCTGGTGAGTAGATGGTGGTAGTATACAAACCCTAACCCTAAGTACACTTTCCATGGATAGTGGGGGAGCTTGCATGGTTGAGAGATGAATTTTGACGTGAAATTTTGCATGCATGACTCGGGTGTTACCTTGGCTCCCGTGGTGAATTTTCGTGTTTGTTTTATATTTGTGTTAATTACTGTGAATTAATTACATTTAAAAGAAGGTAATTAAATTAAAAATATTGGGTAATGAGAAAAAATTCTGGAAAAATATTGATAGTGTCTCATTGTGCATGTTGAAGTATGTGGTGGAAGGTTGAGGTGAAAAGGAGTGTTTGGCTAGTTGACCCTGGTGAGTAGATGGTGGTAGTATACAAACCCTAACCATAAGTACACTTTCCATGGATAGTGGGGGGCTTGCATGGTTGACGAATGAATTTTGTCTTGAAATTTTGCATGCATGACTTGGGTGTTACCTTGGCTCCCGTGGTAAATTTTCGTGTTTTTTTATATTTGTGGTAATTACTGTGAATTAGTTACATTTAAAAGAAGATAATTAAATTAAAAATATTGGGTAATGAGAAAAAAATTCTGGAAAAATATTGTTGGTGTCCCATTGAGCATGTTGAAGTATGTGGTGGAAGGTAGAGGCGAAATGAAGTGTTTGGTTAGTTGACCCTTGTGAGTAGATGATGGTAGTATACAAAACCTAACCTTAACTACACTTTCCATGGATAGTGGGGGAGCTTGCATGATGGTTGACGGATGAATTTTGACGTAAAATTTTGCATGCATGACTTGGGTGTTACCTTGGCTCCCGTGTGAATTTTCGTGTTTTTTTTATATTTGTGGTAATTACTATGAATCTATCACACTATAATGATGTCAAGCAATGTCACAAAAATCACTAAATTTAGGTCTTGTTCAAAATATTGACAGAAATGGGCATAGAGGCTAACACCAAAATAATAAAGATACATTTAATATGCATAATATCATATGCTAACACAAAATTAAATGAATCTGTGTGTCTAGCCAAAATAATAAGGTGCCCATAAAATTTTTTATTTACAATGATCCCCCTAAGGGTCTCGAATAACAATAAATAAGAAATAATAAATAATACAATATATAATTCTCATGTCTCAAAACAAAATTCTAATACCGATAAGGTAATAAAATAAAAAATTTGACATGAGTTAAACACCATGATATATTGCATAAAAACAAATCACATTAATAACAACACACTAATAGGGTATAATTATTATTAGTGCAATATAATTTAAAATAACTAATTTTTATAAAATTTTGAATAATTGTACCCACGATAGGCAAGCTCACAATTATACAAAATATAAAAATCATGCCAAATATAATCTAATTGAATAAATAAATTGCATATTTAACAAAGTATATGTATTATAAATACATAACATATGATTTCAAAATGGCCGAAAAATAATTTCATAACATTTTCCTCACTACCAGGGAGAGTGAAATATACCAAAAACTCTCTAATAACATATGAAATATACACAAAATTTTTCAACCCAAAATTCTGAGAGTAACATTTCCAAAATTATAATTACTCTTAAAATAATTAAAATAAAATACTTCTAGGTATCCAAAAATTATAAAAAATATAACAAAAAATCAGAAATTTAATTATTTATTTTTTGGTATAAAAAAATTTTTTCGGGCAAAAAACGTATACGCACGCGCCTAGCCCTGCAAGTGGGTAGGCGCGCATGTCACTGTTCATCTCCCTCACCCGGTTTCCTGCAAAACGGGGGTCGCTCGACCCGCGAAAAACCCGATTTCTACCCGACGCGAAAATGGACGATTTTGACCGCAGAAGGCCGCGATTTTTCGGCCATATGACCATTGTGACGGGGCGGTCCAAAACCCCAAGGAAATTTCAACGATTATCGATCCATTTGAGAGAAAAATCAGACCGAAAAACTGGGGTTTTATGTATTCGTACCCGCGAAGAAAACTGTTCAATTCTCATAAAATACACAATGAAATTGCACCAAATTTTAACATATTATTCAAAATATATGCAGAAACAAAACCCCCATATTAATTTGTTCAATTAATGGGTAAAATTCAAATTGCCATGTTCGAATGCTTCGCGACACGGAGAAGAAAAATAGGTACTGCTATTCGCAATATTCTTCACAGTATTAACAGCGGTTGCTTGGCTCGTTCACAACGGGAGTGGTGCACCACTGCATGCTTTCAATCTCGACCAACATGGATGTCGTCCGGAACCTCCTATTAAACGATTGCTCCCTCAAATCATTAACTACATTTCACAACTTTTCATCTCTGGACTTAATAGCAATAACTATGAAATTAGCTCCAACCTAAAGTGACCAGTTTTCCTTGAACGATCTGAGCCATCCAACTTTAGCACATAAAGATCAACGGTACACATTACTTGTGTACCGGTACACAAGTTTTGAACTTGTGTACCTTAAACGGAACCATTAAGTGTTTCTGTCCATGATTTATGGTGGCTTCTACGGTACATGACTCACATAGATCATGTGATGTACCGGTACATAAATAAAATTACCTATTGTTTCACCCGATGATAAAGAAAAATAAAATTTTACACATGACTCCTCAATGTTTACAAATTTGCATAGAAGGGCTTAGACCAATAACTTAACTATAATGTTACTTGGTTGCAACGAAACCCATTATTTCGAGGTTCAGTCTTTACACTTTTTTGACCAAACATCAAGGTCATATACTCATATATTTCCTGCCACATAGTTCCACATTATTAGTTGATATTATGGAGTATAAGAAACCACATGGCATCGTCAACAATTCCACCGCAGGTATTCCTGAAGCAATGATTCAAAACAATAGAGTGAATTATGTTTAAATGAAAATGTGGCAAACCACCAGCACCCACCCATGCATGGAGGAGGGTGGGGATGTTGGTCCTGAGAGGAAGGAAGCTAAGGTTGTGGAGAAAGAAAGCGTGGGGAGGAGAGAGGAGCTGATGGATATGCTTGAAGGCGAAATCGGGGGAAGCGACAACGGTGCGAGGGTCTATGACGCCAA
Source organism: Sesbania bispinosa (assembly GCA_026901365.1). Lineage (NCBI taxonomy): Eukaryota > Viridiplantae > Streptophyta > Magnoliopsida > Fabales > Fabaceae > Sesbania > Sesbania bispinosa. The sequence continues at coordinate 97,438 of QLOH01000620.1, forward strand.
CTCGAGGTTGAGGGCCATGGCTTCAAAAAGGGAGGTGGAGAGGATCTTGGGGTTGTCACTATCGAGGATAGTGGAGGAAGGGATGCAAGAGGTGAGAGAAAATAAAAGGAAGAGGAAGAATATGATGGAAGCCATTCATGGAGCTTCAACATTGCAAATTTGATTTATAGTGTTGCAGTTTTATTTCACAATATATTTGGTTGACACTTTGATTCACAGCGTTGCAAGCGAAATCCTTTTTCGAGATGTAAATTCGAGAAAATAGTAAGCACATTGGGAATACAAGTAAACACTGTTCATTTTACCCCTTAATTCCCAGCAGGTAACCGGTGAAGAATTATAACCATCGAATAAAAAAATATTAAATCTAACAGTGGAGCGGTTGTCTGGTACTAGTACAAGACCTAGCCGTTAAAGTACCATAGACAACACCTTATTATGAATTCTACAACATTTTCTCTTGAGTGGTGGTTATTTTTATGTGGCGTTTAAAACACCTTTGTTGGCACAAGTGTATGCTACACCCTTAGAAAAAAAGAGCAACTGTCAGTCCCCCATTGGCATGAGTGTATGATTTGGTCGCCTCACCCATAGCCAAAGGGATACATTGCAATTTCTCTGTACTTAAACAACAATTATGGGATATCAGGTATTAAAAAAACTGATCATAGTTAATATATAAGACAATAAATCCAACGAGTATGAATTAGGGGGTGCAACATACACCCTCAATTACAATGGTGTATTTTACATGTCACCAATGTGATGTTTTGTGTAAATTATAGGTTTATAAGATTTAGAAAATAACAATGCTCTCTTTTTAAAAGTAGTTTTACACCTCTTGTGATGTACATAATTTTCTTTCTTAATTAGGTTTACTCAACTATCCTTTAAGCTATGTTTGGTTGGAAGAGAAAAATAGAGAAGAGAGAAATTGATGAGAAATATAGTAGAATTATGTGTTATTTTATTTAAGGGACATAAAAGAGAAATAAAAGAGATAGTTATGGGTAACTTTCTCTCCTCCTGTTTGACTAAGTGAAAAGTTATAAGAGAGAGTAATTTTTTATAATTTGACAATAATGCCCTTACACAAAATTTTGGGAAAAGGAGATTTATGTTTAGTAAGGGTATTTTACTCTTCCGTCCTCTCCATCTCTTTTCCATTTCTCCCCACTTTTGAGGAGATTAAAAAATGTTGAACCCATTCATTTTTCTTTCTCTCTCTCTATTTCTCTCCTTAATCAAACAAGGTGGATCTTTCATTTCTGTCATATCCCTCTATCCCCCTATTTCTCTCATTCCAACTCTTTACAACCAAACAAATCCTTAGGAAAATGAGAATCTCACTAAGGAGGGTTTGGTCACCCAGATCGAACTTTTAAGTGACTTTACTGATTCTTGAACTCATGCCCATATGGAGGTGAAGTTCGAGACCAAATGCTTGAAAATTTGTATTGTTGGCACACATAAGGCATCTTTAGGGAGATTAGGGATGAAAATGTGATGGAGCTGGTATAGGTAGTTGTTAGGACCATAGGAAACACTAGAAGGGGGTTGAATAGTATTTTATAATCTTTACTGTAACACCCTTATCCCATGACGGGTATTACTCGACTAACTCGGTTGCGATTTGTTAATTTCTCTTTTAAAGAAGTGAAGAAAATCGGTGATTCTTTTTTTTTTTGTAAAACATATTAATAAATTATAATTGGGATGGAACCACGAGAACATATCAATGCGACAAATATCATTTCAATGCTATTCCAAATTACAACAGAAGTAATATACATTAAATTGGAGTTTTAGCATGCTACATTACAGAAGAAGTGGACCCTCTATTTGACTACACTCTATCTATACAGGACATTGTTGCTCATGTACACCCCTAAATACTACCGTTCGACCTGAACACCACGCCTATCTTCGGAACAACGTGCATCCTTCCAGAGTCCATGCCCTTTTAGGTGCCAAAATAATGACGGACAACAAAAAGAAAGACAAGGGGGTGAGAACACTTTACATGAATTCACTTAACGCATGATATAGTGTATAGAGCACACACACGGGAAAATCCACACAGTTCAACCAAATAAGTACACACATACACGACATCATCATGATGCACACCGACTATTGCATGCTTTGCAACTACAATGCTATAACTAATGCATGAGGTCCCGGGGAAAATCACCATCCACATTGCACACAACAACTGCCCGACCATATATTCACAACGTATCAAGAGTTAGAGTCTGTACTACCATCGGTACAAAGAGCATTGCTCATTTATTTTCATTTGGCCAACTCTTTTATGCATCCTTCCCGACAATCTCAACTGACCCCGAAACCTTGAGAGCGACAGGATAGTCAAGCTTACTCCCCTTCGAACTCGACAGTAGGGAGCGAGCCTACGTCCCCTGAGTTCTTTATGGAACTCAACTATCCTCAGGGCCGGCGTCCCATTTCAGGACCCGCTGGAGTTCTTTGCAAAACTCAGTGCACTCGTCCCAACCAGTTTCACACTGTACCAAAGTGTCACTGTCATATTAGGTCGTAAGGTTTTCAACCTTGAACATCATCAATGTTTTATGATGCATGTCACACAATTAATGCTTCTCTGCATACACATCCTTACAGGCAAAGCCCATTGAATCATCCCACGTCACCACTCCCCGTGGTACGACCCGATTCAATGTATTCCCTTCACAAGGAGATCCAAACCCCATCTCGGGTTATAACCGCACTCTCTCACTAAGCTTCTCAAATCTTATGTAAGAAGAGTGTGTTAGTTATAAACTTTTAAGTTAATTTGTACTAATGTTTTTCTTAAAATCAATGATCACTTTCACTTAAGTCCTATAGCTTACTAAGACTTATGATTGTGTCTTATGAATAATGTTACCTATCTTAATGTATCTTGTACGTCTAATTAGGATTTGGTTTATCCCTTAATCATGATTGATCTTCCTTAATTACACTATGATTAATCCTAATTATCCTTGATTAAGTCTTAATCTTTGCTTAAGATCCTAATTAATTCCTAATTATCCCTTAATCTCTTTCTTAATCTTGGACTAAGCCTTCAATTATATTTGATTAAGGTTAATCACAATTAATTAGTTCTTAATCACCATTAAGTCTTATTTACTTTATTAATACTTTATTAATAACTAATGATTAAGATTAAGGTTAATCTTTATTAAGGTTAATTAATTTTAATCTTAATTAATTATTCTTCACTTAATTAACTTAAGTGGATTGGGTTAATCGACTTAGGCAAGTTGGATTAATAAGCCCACTAATTTAATTCTAAGTTTTGGTCTTGATAGGTTGGATTAGAGTTGAAGCTCAACTCTAACCTAAGCCCAAGTCCATATAATATTTTTGGTTGACTTTGGGATGAGTTATATGATTTTTTTAAGACATTGGGCCTAAACTAAAGGCCTAATGGTTAGGTAACCCATAGGGGTCCAATTTTTCACAATTCCATCAAATATTATGATTTTTGAGGTGACTTTTAAAGTGGTTTATTTTTGTACCCGAATTTAATTTATGTAATTACCCAAAAATTTGTTTCCTTTTAGTTTATTTATCACTTTAAATGGTTACCCTTTTAACTTATTGGGCCACTAGGGCCCATAAACACCTTAACACTTTTCTCATCACCAAATTAAGATCAAACCAATTCTTTCATGAGTTTCTCATGAATGTGCTCAAGAATACCAAGAACAAATGATGAACACTATGAATGCTCATCAAGAACATCAAAATCCAACAATTTCCAAAAATTTCCAAACTCAAGTATAATCATCCACAAGCATTTTAACCAAGCAATTTCATACTAATTCATCCAAATATGCCAAACAACATCATCAAGTTCATATTTTTACATTAGTCCAAAAATACCATTTTTCATGATTCAATCACACCAATCAATTTTATAATTCCAAACAATCACATGCATGTACTTAGATTCATCATACAAACATGTTACAATCATCAAATAAATTTTTAAACACATGCAGCCCCATTAAAGTATGTTGGCCGAACCTATTTAGGGAAAAAGGAGAAAATTTTTCAAATAAAAATCATGGCTTGCATGCATTCAAAATCATCATCTAAGCACATTTTAACCAACAAACAACATTTTAGAACATGCATACAAAATCATCAACACATAGCCGAACCATTTCTCAAGGAAGTAGGTTCCAACAAACTCATTTTTACAAAGGAAAAAGGATTGGGGACAAGGATAAAGGGTAATCCTTTACTCTAGTCACCAATCCTACTAGAGTTCAAGGTTCTCCCCCCCTTTACCTAAGGAAAATCACTCTTGAAAAAGTGCAGCAACTCCAAATATTTTTCCCTCTTTGAGCTCCTCTTGATCTCCCAAGCAATCTTTCTAAAAGGGTGTAGGCTAGATTTTGAAGTTTAAGGTTCAAAAATGGAACTTTTAACTTAGAATGTGAAGGAGAAAAAAATGGAGGATGGAGAGAAATGGAAGAAGAAAGGCTCACGGCCTTGGAGAGGAAAATGAAGAATGAAAAATTAATTTTGCATGTTGGTAAGGAAAGAATGGATAAGTGTCTCATGGTTCATGACATTTTAAGCTTTTCCTTTCACCTTTTTTAACTTTTGGCTTGAGAAGGTGTATTGAACAAGCTTCCTACATGCAACCACACACACTCACACACGGTTTTGAGAGGGTATTAAGGAGGAATGTTGCAGATTTTTCTGGTCCGGATCAAGGGCATTTGAGCCCAGTTCCAAAAAGAGTAGGGGTAAATGGTATTTTCACATCAAAATTTCTCAAAAATTCTAGAAAAATTCCTATAATTGCTCTAACCTATTTTAAGCCTAAAAATGTGATTAGAACTCACTTCTCACTTAAACTTTTTTATTTCCCAATTTTCCCAATTTTTGCACACAATAGTCAATTTTTAATAAGAGTAAGCACATAGAAAATTATGGTTTTACACACAAAAATTCTATAAAGTTATAAATATCATTTTTAATCCACTTTTAAGGTCCAAAGTATATTTTCCAAATTATTCTAAAAAATTTCATATGTTGGTTAGGGTTACACTGCTAACTAGGGGCATTTTGGTCTTTTTGCCTAAAAGTGCCAAAAAATTCTAAATAAATTTTTAAAATTCATTATTAATTATATTAAGACCATTTTGACTAAAAATATAGATCCCTTTAAGTTTTAGCTATTTTTAATAATTAAATCTATATTTTCGGTAACTGTATAATTACTAAGGGTATCTTTGGTCATTTTCTCAAACACCTCTCTAGAAACATTATTTATAATTATGGTTGGATAATTGCAAAAATATAAATTTGATTGTTTATCAATAGTTCCTAATTACCTCATAATTAATTTTTTTTAACTTTCTCTATCTTATTTATATACTGGTAGGGGAAATTGTGGGTGTCACATTTACAGATTTTTCGTGAAATCCCTTTTTAAAACAAGCAAAGAAATTTTCAATGTTCAATAACTTGCTGAAAAATGAGTTTTCAGAGACTAGTTAAACACTTCAGCAGGTCCAGTAAAAAATCCCTTTTGAAAGGATTTGTGTAAATTATAAATTTGTTTATGCTGCGCAAATTATAAACTCACTTTTCAGAACCCTCCACAGTTAGAAATAAACAGATAGCAGCGGAAAATAAATAGTAAAGGGTTGAGAGAACTTAACACAGAGATTTATCCTGGTTCACCCACTAACCTTGTGAGCTACGTCCAGTCCCAGGGCAAACCACCACTGGATTTTCACTAATCCCGCAAGATTACAAGGATTCTTTGCACACCTGGCCTCTCCAGGCCCAACAAGTATTCTTTTACAGACAAGTCTCTCTAGGCTCAACCAAGTATTCTATTACAGACAAGCCTCTCCAGGCTCAACCAAGTATTCTTTTACAGACAAGCCTCTCCAGGCTCAACCGAGTATTCTTTTACAGACAAGCCTCTCCAGGCTCAACCAAGTATTCTTTGTACACACAGCCTCTCCAGGCTGAAAACCCAAGTATTCTTTTAACACAGCCTCTTCAGGCTAACCCAGAAAATACAGTTTAAAAGGATGAATGCTCAAACTTTGAAACTACACAAGTTTAGAGTTCAAACTGGGAAACTTGTACAAATGACTGAGTAAGACTCGTGATATAGAAGTTGTTTGTACAATAAAATATGAAATAGATGAGTATAAATTTCTGCAGCGTTTCAGCAAGTTCATTTCTCTGTTCTCAGTTCTCTATTTCTTTCATCACGGAGTCTGGTATTTACAGAGAGAATATCTTCCGTCCGTTGAACTCCAATCGTTTTCCCGTTGAGAAATAGCATTTAATGCAAATGCTCCCGTTGTGACACATAACATGAATCCTTAGTTGTAGCAGGTAGTAGAGTCAACTCACAAACTTCACTTTTTCTGACTCGCATGTACTTTTTCTACAGACTTTTGCCTTTTTGGTGAGAGAAATTTGAAATATGCCAAAAAACACTTTCTCTGGCTTTTCGGAAGAATGAGAGATTGAGAGGCACAAGTAATCTGAGACTGCTACACGTGACTTTAGTCTTCGAAGAGAATTTCTGAGAATATAATATTGAAGACGAACATGCAAAGGTACGTTCTCTCACAACTTCAGGAGGTTCACCGCTTTCAGCAGGTTTCCTTGCTTCGGAAGGTTTCACGTACTTCAGATGATATGATTTCTTCATATTGCACATTCTGAAATACTGAGCAAATACCTTCAGCAGAAATTATATTTTCACGTTAAAGCCAAATTTGTTTCTCATTAAAACTTTGGATTTGTGAGACTTAAAACATTATTATCCTCTTAATAACATTTTGAGACTCAACAGTAGTAGCCAGTAGGTACCTGCCACTTGCACTTGCTGGTGAAAATCAACTGTGATCCCGACTTAGACCCACATGGATATCCCCATTAAGCAGTGATATATTTACAATTGACTATTAAAAGATGAAAGAAACATATAAACAAATAAAAAAGTACTTGTCCAGAAATATTACTAGCCAACGCTAGTTAGTTTTAATGGGAGTGAATTGTGACCCCAAATAAATTTACTTGCGATGTCAGGGGTTTAAATCCCAAAGCCATCACTTTAGGGAGGATTTTACATAAGCACTACCATCAATCTGAAAGTTAAATTCATAGTTAAATTTGTGGAGATTGTTGGTAAAGGACTAATAGATCTATGAAACATTCACTAATTAATGAAAATAATTTTAGATGATTTGGATGGATATTCCATCACTCTCCAATTTCAATTAAATAAGCACATGATAAAAAAAATAGCTGCTAAATATGAAAAATGATGATAACTCACTAAAATAAGCTTTCATTTATTCTTGCACATTAAGATGATAATAAAGTCATGGTAACGACCTAATTATACCACTACAAAATGGGCATCGAGCCACAGCTTGTTCTACAATGCCATAAACATCTATGCCGATGCAGGAAGTGCGAAAAAGAAAAAGTCTTGGAAAGGCATGCGAGTTTTGAAGATCCCTAATCATTGGGCGATAAATTGGTTCATCTATAGATGCAGACCAGAAAGAGTTTTCCATGCGAATGCCTCCTCCAATATTGACCGATGGCCTAAATTCCAATACCATGAATCCAGTATCATTGTGGATGTAGTATATAAGCTTACTCTGTGATTACGCCAATACCATGAAACCAAAATAACAAATACATGGATTAATTATTGTTCTGACTGATAAGAAAAAATTAACTATCATATATATGATATAGATAATGACAAAATTACTTGAATATCACAAACACGATTCCAAGGAGAAGGAACGGGACCATCAGGGTCACTCAAAAGGAAGTTGAGCAGTATAAAAATATCCATGACAAAGTAAAATAAGAGAGCTGAGAAAGTCCTTATATGTCACGAGATATGGCGTGGTAGATATATACACTGAAAAGGATATTTATAATAGGTCGGGGGTACTTATTTTCAAGAAGATTAAATAGAATTCAAATGTACTACACTTAATCTAACCAGGGTTAAGTATATTTTTGGTCCCTATAAAATTAGTAAACTTTGATTTTGGTCTTTCTTAAAATTTTAGTTGTTTTTAGTCAATACATTCAACGAAAACAACTTTTTTAGTCCATCACGAGAGACTAAAAACATATGTTTTTTTTTATATTTTTGGAAGACTACAAATAAATAAAAATTTAAATAGGAACAAAAATCAGATTTTACTAATTTTATAGGAATAAAAAATATATTTAACAACAACAACAACAACAACAATAATAATAATAATAATAATAATTAGGTGCATCATAATAATTATTTCTCATGGCATTTATTAGACTAATATATTATAATATTTGTCATATATATTATATTTAATTAATTTACTACTAATTAAATAAAATATATAAATGGCTATAAAAATATTTATTATATTTTATTTTATAGGTATAACTATTATAATTATAAAATGGTAGTTTTTAGAAACATTTATTGCAATTCATTCATTATAAATGTATAGATACTACTGTTATTAATACTTCTCAGATATTATATTTAATAAATATAGTTCTAATTAAATATAATATATAAACAATTATAAAAAATAGATTTCATTTAATATGTATTATTATTATTATTATTATTAAAATACTAGTTGTTAAGAAACAATTATTATAATTCATTCAATGTGTATAATTACTATTATTATTAAATGGTATTTATTTAATATAATTTATTAAATGTTATGACTAAATTACTATTACATTAGTTTTACATTAAATTATAATTAAATTAGTCTTAGCCTTTGTTTGATTTGGCGTTTCAACTGTGTAAAATTATGATTTCACATAATTGATTTTAAATAGGGATGACAATGGGTACCCTCTGGACAGGGTACACAGTGTCCGTCCCTATACCCCCGTTTTATAAAAAAAGCCCATACCCGCACACGTATCCACGTGGGCAGTAACTTTAGTGTCCGTCCCCATACTCGCTTGGCACCTATATGCTCGTACTCGCGCCTGTCACCTGCACTTTTATTAAGTAAACAATTAACAACTGACTAAAAAATATTAATTTAAGAAAACTATATCTCAATTGAAAAAGTTACTTGAAGATCGTCCAAACACAATTTTTAAATACTAGTGATACAACAATTTAATTACATTGAGACACAATATGTTAATGTTCTAAAACACAACAAATGATCTAAAGTTCAAAATTTTTATTAAATATCACAATATACTTTCACGTCACACTATTTTATAAATTTGGATATAATGTGTTAGAATTCTTCAAGATTTGTAAAAGAAAATGATTATTAACACTAATTAGTCATATATTATAAAATAAAAAAAACATAAATAGATAGTTATAAAAATATATTTTTAATTTGTAATGTATTATATACATCAATTTTAAAAATATGCATAAATATATTAGATATTTTAATAAAATTCATATATCCCTATATATAATTATATATGATATTTTTTATTAAATAATTATATATATGAGTACGGGTATGGGGCGAGCTGGGCATCAAAGTGCTCGTACCTGCGCCCGTCCCCATGAAAAAACACGGGCTTTTGCCCGTACCCGCGCCCTTACCCTCTTTGCGGGTTTTTACCCTGCCCATTGCGGGTAATTTTTACGGGTACCCATAGGGCTTGAGCTCAATTGCCATCCCTAATTTTAAATCACTTCCTTTCAATGTATTTGTAAAACATGTATCACTCATCTCAACCATTGATTTACAGAACCAATTCTACTCAACTGTAAACCAAACAGACACACTTAAACTAATATGATTTGTTAAGTCATGCAAATTGAACACTCTCTTGATTCTTGAACCTATAATCGTAAATTATTGAGTATGTTAAATGGTGAACGGAATTGCTGCCACTTGGAATGATTGTGAGCCGCTCTGAACTCCTCCACTTTGTCCTCATACCTAACCTGTCCCTTGAATCGCCTCTCATAGCCCTTGTCGTCGTGGGCCACTGCCACCACACCAAAATACGATCGCTCAGACCGCACTGAATCGAAATTCAATCACCATTTATGTCGTGTCAATCGCAAGTCGCTATACACTGCATGATGCTCCTCTTTATTAACCTTTAGAATTTAATGTTGGGAACATGAAATGTCCATTTCTTTCACTCTTTTGTGTTCACTCCACTTAGGGAAAAAAGTTAGGGATCTAAGAGTAGGTGATGAAGATGAATTTAACCTAGGTTAAATCCACTTAACAATTAAGGTTTAAAATAAAATGAAATTCCAAGTCAGCCCAGGTCAATGACACATAGGATTGCTGACTAGGATGTTCCGCCAACCATGTTAGCATTTAACTGGGCAAACTAGCGTCAAGGACAAAAATTGACTGTTTGTGATTTCGTAAGGACCGAAACCTTAAAAGAATTTACAAGTACTAAAACCATAAAACATGTATTTTATGAGGACTAAAACCTTTTTTTTTTACCTTTTTTCTTTTATTCTCTCTATAACAAGTTTTCTCATTAGTTTCCCAATTTCATTTTGCTCACGTTGGGACAATTCTTTTTCAACCCATTAAAAAATTACAAGTCTTCCGCTTTTGCTCATGTTGAGGATAATGGTTACAACCACACCAACAACAATTTTGTTATTTTAGACTTGGTTAAGTATGTTTTTGGTCCCTCGAAAATTTCCGGAATTTGGTTTTAGTCCCCGGATTTTAAAATCATTGACTTTGGTCCTCCGTTTTCTAAAATGGGCAGAAAATGGTCCCTGCCATCAAGCACTATTAACCTTTTACTGTTAAGTATGACCTTCCTGGTCGGCTGGACTTCTAGGTCAACTGGCCTTCCAACCTTCCTAAATCCTAAACGGTTGGAAAGCCAACCGACCGGGAAGGCTAGTCGACCAGGAAGGACAAAAGACCGAAAAGGGCAGCCGACCTGGAAGGTATCCTGCTTCGATGGACTTGTATCCTGCTCGGATCGTATTCTACTCGGATGGCTGGATAGCTGGTTGACTGTCCGGATAGCCAGGAAAGCTTTTCCAATGGGAGAACTTTGTGATGCTCTTACAAGGAAAGCTCTCCAAATGAAATTTTGTTCAATTTATTTTTATGCAAATATAATTTTAATGAACAATCTGATTAAGAAATTTAATCCTTAAGAGGGTTCATTTCCTTTAATGAATATGTTAATTGAAATAAAAACACAAATTTAGACAATGAAAAGAAAGAACGAAATCAAAAGTTAAAGTGAAGAGATTTAATCTGAACATATTTGATCCTTAAGAAAATAATTGATCACTTTTTGATGGACATGAATGTATTTTGAGAGGTTTTTCAGATTTTATAGCCACGCATTTCTATAACATTCAATCCCAAACACAGTCATGTTTAAATGTCAATGGCTAAATTGACTAATGTTAAAAAGTTAGGGACTAATTTACAATTTTGTTGAGTCCTACGTGTCGCTTAACATAACAACTCGACTCTCTTTTAACAGAAAATGTAACGTTGAACTAAATGGGCAATGAAAAAATGTCAAATACTCACAAGATCATTTTTAAATATCAAGATTAATGGTCAATTTGTTTGTGCTTAAAAAAGTACTTTTTTAAATTGTTTAAAAGATTGATTTTATTTTAGAAATTCTTGTATAATCAGAAATAAATTTTTATTTGACTACAATCATAAAAAAACATTTTTTTACCACAATAAATGTGGTCACATTGTTAAAAAATGAGGACCAATTTTGAAGGGGTCTTTCTTTTTTGAGGTACCTTCTCCTAACGTCGACATCATACCGAAAGGCAGTGTTGTGAAACTCGGCTTGGATCGGCCTGTCCAGGGGCGTAGCCAAGAATTTTTCTTTGGGGGGGCCGGAATAAAATATTAAAAATTGTTAAATATGTTTTTGGTCCCTCAAAATATGATGAAATTTGGTTTTGGTCCCTCATTTATTTTTTCATTGGTTTTAGTCCTCCATTTTTTAAAATCACATGCTTTTAGTCCTCCTTATTAACTGTACTTTGTTAAGTTACTTTCAGAGTCTCACTACAATTTTTCCTGAGTAAAAATTTACAGGAATTTCTTGCGATTTTTTCTCTAGAAAATTAATGTGCAGTAAATTTTTAAAAAACCTACAAATTTTTTTATATAGAAATGCTGTTATAAAATTTCTTCACTTTCTTATAAAAAAATTTATAGTAAATTTCCTGCAAATTTTAGAATTTAAATGAAATTTCCTTTGAATTTTGAAACCTGCAGGAAATTTTGAAAGAAAATACATAGAAAAATCTAAAAGAAATATTAATGCGTCATCACTTAGCGAAATATAACTAACGACAAAGACTAAAATCATGTGATTTTGAAAAATGGAGGACCAAAACCAATAAAGAAATAAATGAGGGACCAAAACCAAATTTCGTTATATTTTAAGGGACTAAAAACATATTTAACCCTATTAAATATTATGATAAAAATATTAAATAATTTCAGTTAAGAATAGTAAATTTTATTTAAATGAAACTCTTCGTTCCTTCATCTGCATGAAATTTCTCAACAAGTTGACAAATTTGTTCAATATCAAATGATTTTAAAGAGTCTTTGGGATCTAAATTTGAACCGGGTATAAGAAGTTCAACTGCCTTTACGTTAAATCTTTTATTTAATTCAGATAATTGCAAATCAATTTTTTAGTTTTTTTTCATGTAATTTCTAAAAATATATTCAAATCAAACGAAATCTTTTTTAATGTTATATGTATTATGTTACCTAATGATATTTTCTCTCTTTTTTCCTATTCTTTGAAATGCTCGTATGTTTCCCCTTTTAATCTTTTTACTTTTTATAGACTAATATTTCTAATAAAATCTTATCTATAATTTTGAATATTATCTTATCTTCTCTAAATAAGAAAAAGTAATCAATAAAAAATGAAATAATAAAAAATTAAAACTTTTTTTTGACAAAATGAAGATAAATAGCAAGAGTCGTAAAGAAGTACTTAATACTACAGATTCTATGAATATTTTAGGGGGCCCGAAGTAATAGTTCATGAAATATATTATACGGGGACCTATATAGTTGATATAAAATTTGAAAATTTTTTAGGGGGTCGTGGCCCCTGCCAGCCCCCCTTGGCTATGCCCCGGGCCTGTCCAATCAGTTGCCTCGGAAACCAACCCTATAATCGGTCCGAGCCGCTCGACAAATCGGACTTGCATAGAAACCGGTATGACCCGGCCGGTTTTCAACCGAAATTGGAGACTCGGCCGGTTTTCATTGAACCGGACAAGTCACCCATTTTTATTTTTTTGGCTTAAATATCTCTTTCATCCCTGTAATATTAGCGAGTTTTGTTTTTCACCCCTTCAATTTTTTTTTATTAAAACACCCCTACGAAATAAGAAATTGCTGAAAAGCATCCCTTTCGTTCACTTCCGTCGGGGAAACGTTAGAAAATCAAGATTTACCTGGGGTTTAGAAACCGCGGGTAAAAACACAGAATTTAACGGGGGTTTAACTCCCGGTAAGTACAACAGCGACCCAACCAGAAATTGCTTTGTCCATTATTGGGGGTCAGACACCGCCAGAAAATACCAAGATTGTTTTTCAAGTGATCTTTTGTTCCAACATTAGCGTGATTGTTACTTAATTTTTTTCTGAATACAAACTACAAAGCCACCTTTACCTCATTAACCAACCAAACAACAAAAATAAAATAAAAAAGGCTGCCTGAATAAATTTGGTTAACTCAAACCAAACGAAATTAAGTGGAATATAAATTTGGTTAGATTTATTCAAACTCTAAAATAAAAAATATACACAAACTATTATAAAATCAAGTGAATGGAGACTAAATATCATTATATACCTTTTAGAGTTGATGTGCTTCCAATAATGAAATTTCAGGATCTGCACAAAAAATTTAGAGTTTATTAAGTAAAAGACAAAAAATTTAGAGTTTATTAAGTAAAAGACAAAAAATTTAGAGTTTATTAAGTCAAAATAAAGGACATGAAGAAAAGCTATAAAAATAGTTATAAGATTAATATTATTTTGCTAAAAAAATATTAATCTTGTAACTATTTTGACTTCAGGAAAAATTAAGTAACAATCACGCTGATGTTGGAACAAAAGATCACTTGAAAAACAATATTGGTATTTTCTGGCGGTGTCTGACCCCCAATAATAGACAAAGCAATTTCTGGTTGGATCACCATTGTATTTACCGGGAAGTTAAACCCCGTTAAATTCTGTGTTTTTACCCGCGGTTTCTAAACCCAGATAAATCTTGATTTTCTAACGTTTTCCAGCTGGAAGTGAACAACATGGATGCTTTTCAGCAATTTCTTATTTCGTAGGGGTGTTTTGATAAAAAAAAATTTGGAGGGGTGAAAAACAAAACTCGCTAATATTACAGCGATAAAAAAGATATCTAAGCCTATTTTTTTTGCTAATAGTTTATAGTTAAACTTCGTCGTTTCGAGACTATGTGGAAAAAAAATCAATTGAAAATCTCCTTGGCTGTCGGCTGATCAAAGAGATGGAACTGTTTGTGAAGCTGTGAAGTGTGGAGAATCGTAAAACGAAAACCGATCTCATTACTGCGCCGTTAGCGTTTGCTCGTTCGCCGGCGACGCCACAGGCACAGCCGCTCGTTCTCCTGAGCTACCAGTGCGGGTTCCGTCTTCCTTGATTCGTTCATCTCGCATCTGAGCAGAGCCGCATTGTCTCCGTCAGTTCGTTCATCTCGCACATGCCATTGATTATTGTGGGTAACTAGCCTTAAAAGCTTCATATTTGAGTTAATTGTTATCTGGGATTATTACGTTGTAAGTATGAAGCTTTGAAATGCATTCTGTTGGTGTTTGTTCTTTTGATTTGCTGAAGGAGAGAGAATAGAAAGCTTAGGAGGCTTTTCGCCTGTGTTTTTTTTTTGGTGTTATCAATTTTTTTGGTGTTGTTTCGCCTGTGTATTTGATTTGGGTTATCTACTGTTTAGGGACTTTGAGATAAAAGAGCATAGCATGCTTGAATTTAAGGGAATGCTCTTTTTTTTTGGTTGAAGGGGGAATGCTTGATTTGGGTTATCAATGTTATCTAACTCTTTCTTAATTTTGTCTATCTGATTTTGATTCTTTGCGAGCATACCTTTTTTTTTTTGAAGTTTTTAAAAGAGGAAATTTCACAGGAGAAATGATTTTAAAAGAGGTAATATATTGTGTTATGAATTTTTTAGAATATTTTAATATAGGCCGGTTTAACCAGTGGCCCACTGGTTCGACCAATGACTCATAAACCCAGTGATCTGACCAAGTCGATCACCGGTCCGGGTTTAATAACATTGCCGAAAGGAACCAGTGCAACAAGGAGCAGGAAATTCGGACAGCTTCTTTCTTCCCCACAAGGCAGAAGCACTACCAGTGCGCCCGCGCCATCCCAAATGCACCGCCGTCCTGTCTGCATTGCGCCGCCCGTCTGCATCGCCTGACTTTCGTCCTCGTAACAAGGTTTGCTTCCTTTTATCCTTTGGTTTCATTTATCCTTTTATCCTTCTTGGATAACGAGAAAATTAAACAAGATAGTGAGAAAACTAAACAAGAGAACGAGAAATTCATAGCATTCCATAGAGAAAGAAGCCAGAGAAGGAAGAGAATAACTTCTGCAGCTGTTTTGTTTTCTGTGGAAATCTGTGCTAACATTTTCCCAGAAAAAGGGTTTTCTCATGGCACTGAACTTTATGGGAAAATACAGTTGAATTTGAATTGGCGACGCTGTGGAAGGGAAATGCTTGTGCTCAACCAAGGCTCTTACAGAGTCAAAATGCAAGATCTCATTATAGAAGTCTTTGTTCAAAGCTTCTTCTTGAGACACTGTCACAGAGAGTATCAAATCTGTAGATTTTTTATCCTTTGTTATTCTCTGTTCTTCTCTGTGCATCTGGGAACGTTCTGTTCCCAAGATTTTCTAGTGTTTTAGGCTCATTGGGGTGTGTCTTCTTCTGGGATTTCTCGTGTTCTCGTTGTAGATTTTCACATTGGTTGTCCCCTATAGGGTGCAGATTGCAGGCCTAGTTCGCTTGTGAGTTGTTTGTATGGCTTGTTTTGTCTCGACCTGTGTCACCATCATCTTAAAGCCTCTCAGGTTTTCTATTTTGGGTTCATTTTCTTGTGCTTTTACTCCCTCCTAGTTTCTCTTGCTGTTCTTTCTCTCTCTCTGATCACTGCATATGTGGACAATACTGTGTGCACATTACTAAATGGGACTGGATTGTGTGCACATCTTGTTTTCCCCTCTAATCAAACTAACAAAATTCACCTTAGAAAGCTAAAAATATCATGCCCGTGACTGTGAGCATGAAGCTTGCTGTTAATCTTTACTCCCCAAGCAGATTACTTTTAAATCATAAGGCAAGGATGGTGATTTGGGAAGGTTGATTATACTGCCTTTTTAAACATTATGCATTCTAAAATTAGGGAATTCAGCTTCAAGAATGATTTCTTTGCTCTGCTGATTATGGAAATGTCTTCAAGATCCTGAACCTGCATTGTTTCCTTCACTTGTATTTTATCTGGATATGTTTATAATTCAAATTAAATTTTGTTTTTATTCAGCCGTTTAGTGTATATTGACCTCCATATTCTTACCAATCTTATAAACCAAATCATGAGAAACTGTGAACAAACTATTCCAAAGAAATGTAGCTGCCTAACTATATCCCTAGTTGATTTGCACGTGACATGCGTATTAGGAAAAAGTGTTTTGTACATAAAATTATCATCCCCTTTAAGTTGCTTTCCCAAATCTCCACCAGATTATGCAGAAGAGCATCAGAACATTGTTCTCACGGAACTCTTGTATTTCTCATTACTATTTGCTTCATTTGAATTAACTCCAAATAGAAATGGATAGATGTTTTATCTTCTTACTTACCAGTTCACCTAACCCACCTAAGTACTTTAGGATTGCCTGAATTTGGAGACACTGTCAACCTCAACTCAATAATATGGTCATGTCATTAAATTAAATATAGGCAAAGAAACAAGATAACTTGATAATTAAGGACAACTTTCCCTGACATTTTTTGGTGTTCCCTAGAGGTCTAGCGCACTTTCAGATGAATGCTGGAGATGGGTCTGCTACTATTATGGGCAGTTTTGATAGCCGATATCCTGGCTTGCAGAGAATTCCAAATGCATTTTTTGGTTCTGACATAAAGGAGGAGCTTTTGGACTGACTTCTAAGGAGCTTTCCAAGTTAAAGAAGAGGTTTTTTCCAAGCTAAAATGTGTTTTCTGTTTATGGAGACTTTGGTTCAAATAAGAACGTTAAGTTTCACATCATGTGCTGCAGAAATTTGTATATGATTCTTATTGCAGTTGCAGAACATTTGTGATAATTAGTTGTAAGTACCCCATCAGTGGAAAGTTATTTGATTGATTTGTAGGTGATTATATTTCAATGACAATAATTTATCCGTACTTACTTAAAGGAAGCTGAAGATTTGAATGGCGAGTTAAAAAGATATATGGAGTTAGAAGTGATTAAAAGTTTATGAAAATATTTTACTGCTTTTAGTTTAAAACTAGTTTTTTAAATTAAAAAAAATTGAAACTGTGAAAACTTTTTTTAGCTGATTTTAAATCAACTTATAAGCGAAGCTCACTGCACAGACAACTCGTCTCCCAAGTGCAAACACCGAATCCAGCAGATTTTGAATTGGGAGAGGTGGTGAGTGGCAACAGCAAAATGGCGTCGAGTTTGCAGAAGATCGAAGGGGATGAGTCAGTCCTCTTGCGTGCCACTCATTCAAATCTCAAGACTTTCAACCCTGACATCCGCTTCTCACTTCAGGTCCCTTCTCTTTTCACATTATGCGAAATGATTCACGAGCGAGTTTTTTGTTCTTCATTTTTCCCTCTATTTTTAAATTTTTTTATCCTTATATTTTTTATCGATTGGATTCCTCTTATAGCTGACTGTGGAAGCCGTGAAAGAGAAGCTGTGGAAAAAGTGTGGCACTTCCGTGAACTCGATGCACCTCGAGCTCTTCGACGACGCTTGCAACAAAATCACTGATCTCACTGATAACTCCAAACCCCTCGGATTCTATTCGCCTCTAGATGGGTTAGTCATTCTTATCACCTACATATATGTATATTATTTTTTCTGAAAAGAAAAATGCATTTTTCTCATATTGTACTTGGCATGTGAATGCCATGGGTTCTGGAGCATATTTGAACTTATATTAGGATTTAGGAGATAAGCACTTAAACAAGTATTTAGTTATTTCAATAAGTTTCTCAGGACAAGCTTATGAAAAGCAGTTTATGTTTAAGCACTTATTGAATAAGGACTTAATTCAGCCACACGTACAAAGTGAAAATTTTGATTGCTTTTTCCAAATTATGTTTTTAGCAAGCAACTTTATATTTTGGTGAAAATATTGTTGCCTAGTTTGGTGAAATTGTGGAAATTTTGAGTGGTGATGAGAATTTATGATCAAGGCTATACCAATAAATAATGCCTTAATTTGCTTTTCATTTTGTGGGGCCAGTATTTGCTTAGTTGGGCTGGACAGTGGTGTTTGGATTTATGGTTTCACAGTTTTGCTCTGTTCTCAAATCCAGTGGAGTCTTTCTTTTCAAATGGGTTACATCTTTGTTACTTTATTGAATTGAATTTATGAAAGAAGCAGTTTGTTACTCTCTACATCTGTGCTACTCTGCATCCACTGTTATTTGAAGTAGTCAACACTCAACATGTTTTTCTTTTTGTTCATCAAGCTGATTGGTTAGTGTTTTTATTCTCCTGTCGCAGGTTTCGTTTGCATGTTGTGGATCTTGATCCATCATCTGTCACATCTGGTGGATGGCTTGAAGATACTTCTTTGGTGGAAAAATACAAAATTTCTGACGAAGCTTATAATGAACGAGAAGGCATGTACCCCCCACCATTCCCTGCTCCCCCTAGAAAAACTTTATTTTACTTCTTTTTACTCCCCCTAGGTTAAGTGTAGTACATCTATAAACAAATATCTATGTTTAATGTAATTTTGGCGGTGGTTGATTAATTAAACCAATATTATCTTCAAAGAAATGGTTTTGTCAATGTATGCCATTTGGGAATAGGTTAAGGAATAAAATATAGAAACTATTAAATTAAACCAGAAGCATTTAATGTCTTGAAATCCAAAAAGCATTTAATACACTCTTCTTAAATAACTATTGAAATCTGAAGAGCAATAGATGCCATTTTTCTTCATTAAGGGTACATGTTAACAAAACAAATGTCTTATAGATAACTCAAGTTTTGTAGAACCTGTTTTCTAATTTGTTGAATACCATGAAGAAATTGAGCTTTTCAATCAATCCCCTTGAAGTGTATTTTAGTCATTGTTCGTAAAAATCATGTTACCCTTGAATGGATGATGGTTGACTATGTTTTGTGTGTCATGTGAACTTCTCTCTATAGATTTTCCCTTCTTTATTTCTGAGTTTTGTTCCTTTTTTTGTTTTTTTTAAGTTGTTACCTATTATATAGATGCTGTCAAGATACCTGCTTATCGATGGAACTATTTTGTTCCACATTTTTTATTGAGAGAACATCAGTATTTTATAATCATATTTACATATTACTGGATCTTGCAGCTTATTTTATATTTTTATTATTATGCTGCATCAGGGACTTTCAGAAAATATAAGGAGAAATTGACTTCCCAAATTCCATCAACTGCTGAGGCAAAGGTAAGCATTTGATTGATTTATCCTATTTAGTCTGCTGTGTTAGCCCTCTCTGATTGTACATATAGCAAAGAATCATTGGCTATGTTGTAGTTTCTCATGTTTATTACTTGAAATGGGCCCATGAGCTGGGTGTTGGGTAATGGACACTCATTGATTTGGCATTCATTGCACAGATACCACACAACTACATGGAAGACCTATGTGCTAATATCAAGGTTTGTCAGTCATTATGTATGATTTAATTGTTGCGCAATTTTCTCTATTTACTAATGATTGTAATTGTTGTGCAGTTTTCTTTTTAGTATAGTTGTTGAAACTTGAAAGCATAAGGTTTAGGTGGAAAAGGAGGAAAATTGAATAGAGATACTATGAAAATTTTGAGGTTAGATTGATATGAGATGTGATCACAGACATGTGCAAAACACTAACCTACTATTCTTTTTCCTATTTATATTTTATACTAGTAATTTAATTATGTGCTGATGTAGTAAGCCTACCCCTAATAAGATTACTAACATAATAAAACTCCTAACGTAATAGAAATATTAAATTCTACTATCGTCCTCAATCTAACGCTTAAGTTTAAAATGTCAAGGACCAATTGTCCTGAAAACTTAAGCTATTAGTAGAGGCATACAAGGCAAGGCCAAAACTTCTCCAAGCAGTAATTGTGGAAGCTTCAAATGGCAAAAATAACCTTAAATTTGAATGTGCTATTTCTTTTGAAATTGAATCTAACTTGAAAATAGCTCTAATAAGCTTAAAGATCACTAGTGGCTGGAACATGCATGTGTGAGTTGGAATTGTCACAACTCGCTCTTAGGTCGTGACCGGTGCATAGGCTAACACTGACTTGACACTCACTTAGCCTAACAAGTCTTGGAATAAAACTACATTAAGAAGACATAATAAATCAATCAAGGAGCTGCTAAATAATCTAGGAGAGTCTCCCCTAAAAATGAAACAAACCACAAATCATTTCACTTGAAACCGCACAAGTGTATAGCTAGAACCCATAACCAAGACTTATACCCTCAATATATACATATCCAAATCAATCATCTACAATTCATATACAATACTATCTCCGGTCCTTTTTATAGGACCCTTTACAAAGTTTTAGAAACATTTATTAGTTAATAGTTAATTCCATCTTTACCCTTAATAATTAATGGATCTTTATTACTTAAATCATGTGTTTTTCTTTGGTTGTCCTAATTGTGATTCACGTGTATTTGCAGTTTTGTGTTGTTGAAGGAGTGATATATTATATATTTTCTTTTTTATAATTTATATTATCGTAATGTCTATCATATCATCTAGTTTTCTAACTTTTAACGAATTGAATCTTTTTGAATTTCTGTGTTGTTTCTCTACTCTCCAATTTGCAAAATAATAAGGTGGGATCCAGATGTGAAGTTGAACCTGGGGGGAAAAGGGGTGTTATAAAATTTGTTGGTCGGGCAGAATCACTGGGTCCTGGTTTCTGGGTTGGAGTACAATATGATGAACCCTTGGGCAAACATGATGGCATGTAAGTAAATTTGCTATCTTCATATGTGATATGCAAATCAGTGAACTCCTTACTAACTAATCATATTAAGTTCCCTATAATTATTATGTACTTTTTTACATTTAGAAACTTCATATTATGCCTACAGTTATCTTAGAATTTCCCTTGGTTATTTCACAGGGTCAAAGGAGTACGCTACTTTGAATGCCCTCCATCTCACGGTGGAATAGTTAGGCCGGAGAAAGTGAAGGTTTGTTACATACCACGTAGTAGTCATTTAATATTGGGATACTTTTATTGTTCATAGTGCTTCATTATTTTTTCCTGATAAAAGATAATTAATTAACACACAAAATAATTGCAAAAAAAATTGGAGGATAATGAATCCTCCTTAACACAAAAACAGAAAAAATCAAATGGAGGAAAACTGCTGGTAAACCCCATCTTAAATGTCATAAGCTTTTTGCCAAATTGAATCCAAATGCCTAGTTGCCTATTCTGGTCCCAAATCAAATGCCATCTCATGTTGCTTTTTTCTTCCAATGTGCACAAGCAAAAGCATATTATAATTTGACATAGCTTTATTCCCATCGGCTGATTTTGTTGTGGTAGATGTCTGTTTTGCCTCCGGCCATGATTTTTTTCCCTTGATATATTGCATAGGTGATATTTTCTGTGTTTCCAATAGTGGAAACAAAAATTTTACACTAAGTCCTTTGCAAGATCACACAACTAACTCTGTAACTTTGGCATGTCTTGTCCCTCAGCATGGAAGTTTAAGCATATGTTAAGCATGTTTAGTTCAAAAAATGCAGTAACTGGAAAATAATATACATCAAAAATGAAGCCAAGGGTTATGGTTCATGAGGTTAAGGATAAAGACCTATATGATATGAAATTTGGCAATAATGTCAAGATTATCGATTATATTCTTTTTCTCCACCCATACCACCCTTCATCAACAATTACTCATTGCATGTTGTGGTTTGGTCCTTTGACCATTTATCAGTTCCTTTCGTGATGCTTTAACTGAACTGGTTTTCAAAACATTGGTGATTTGGACGTCTTTGAGCAATGAAGCTTTTCGAAAATTTGAGGTTCTTATCCTTGTAACTATAATGGTTTTTGAATTGGATGCTATTAGTTTTGAGTTCAGATTTAATGCTTGAATGAACTCAAATATATTGCTAGATCAAAATTTTTGTAGGCTTCTGTCCTTCCTTCTAGGTCAATTTATATGGATAACATAGTAGAGAAAGAATGGGTTTGTGGTGCAGTTAATAGAATCTAACGATTATTTGGCTTTATTTTGAAAACTGGTCAATCTTGCTTTTAGGGAAATGATAGTGGCAGTTAAACTTTCAAAGTTTATTATGTGTGAACTAGCTGTCAGTTGTTTGGAGTGGTCCTTAATCTCAGTTTTAATATCAATTAGGTAGGTTGTTTCTAATGGTGTGAACTAAGCTTTCACTTGTTCAAGAAATGGTGTTGATCGTGTAACCAGCCAACCACACCTATTTGCTGCAGTGTAAAACTGATTCTATGGTTGAGGCTTCTTTTGCAATCTAGCAATTGTATTTAATTGCCTCTAGAAGTGGAATATACATCCTAGCCATATGATGAAATGAAAGAAAAAGAGGAAAAAAGCAAATTATTATTAGGTTCTATTTATCATAAGTGGCATAAAATATCTTTAATTTCAGATTTGATAACGTTTGTCCGAAAAATCTAAGATTTTTTATGTCTACAAATCCTTTCCAGGTTGGTGACTACCCTGAACGAGATCCCTTTGAAGATGATGAAATATGAGTCCTAATGAGGAGGTGCTTTCAATGTGCAGGGTTTTTCTCTACAGTTATCCTCTTGTAAAAGCCAAAACATCAATTTGCGAAACTAAGTCAAAGATTTTCAGCCTAAATTAAATTTGGGTTTACAAAGGAGTGATGCTTTTCATCCAAAATTTCACTGTTTCCTGTAGCTGTGCACAAGTACAATATGTCATCTTAGAAGGTTACATTTCTCTTACCAACTGTGCAAGCTGGTTGATTCAGCTATAAGGTTGCAGCCAACCAAATAAGATGAAAATAATTCAATTAAGCAGGGAAAGACTTCATTATTACAAATCACAGTTATCGCATATAGGTTATGTTTTTCCGCTGCCATCATTCATGGTTTCAAATTATTTTTCCAGCCCCACAATAACCTGCTTCATGCTAGGTTGCATCTGTAATTCTGCATTAAGCTCATCTGTGTGTGCTAGTGGCTACCAAATAGATGTGCAATCAAGATGTTAAGCTTTCAGTTCTGGCCAACAAAAAACTATTCTAAAGTGAATCTGTCTCTTGAGTGAAAAAAATAAGAGTGTATCCAACCTTGTATTTTAGTGAGTTGGCCTTACTCGCTTTAAAGACAATTTTAATTTAAAAGATCTGTCTCCCAGTTCAGGATATGCTTGATGTAACTCTTGAGCAAACTTGTAGTCCCGGTCAAATTGAGATAGTTGCAAGACTTGTTTTCAGTACTGTCTCCAATGACAAATTATTCTGAAAATAAAGTTAGTTTGAGAGAATCAAATTGGCAATGAAAAAACAGCCATTTCTGCAGAGATACTTGTTTTCAGTTTTGTCTCCAATGCCCTTCAAAATAAACATCAGAGCAGTCCTGTCAATTTCAAACACAAATCTTTTCAATCTCATCAAACTTCACTGATAGGGGGATGATAGTATTTGGTCGGGATACAATCAATCACTTTAAGTACAAGTTGCATTACTTTCCCAAATCTAACATTAAGGACAGTGGAGGATCTTGCACCTTCTCTAATAGAAGCAAGAACATAGTTGGGAGAAAATGTTCAATGCACTCCGTATAAAGTTTTATATCTTCATACATAGGCAAATCCACTCCGTATAAAGTTTATATCTTCATACATAGGCAAATCCAGATTCTAGATCTTGGGACCGTTTACCATGCTCTGTGGGAACTTGAGCTTTCTCCATTTGCAACCACAAATGCACTCTCCATTCTTGGTCCAACGACATGAGTATATGACATTCTACGCATCTAAATTGATGGAAGAGTGAGATTTGAAGTCTGATCTCCTTCCTGAGGCAGTTATAACCAATCAGTTGATTGACATTGAAAAAAGTACCTTAGCATAAATTGTGCAAAAATGGTGACTTGAAACATAGTATAAAATTTAATATAACATTAACAGATGCCTCTGGAAGTTTGCCATCAAAGTTATACCCATCCAAGAATAACAAAAAAAAAACACCACTTTCTTACCTCTCATTGTTAGCCAGAAGCCCAGAACACACTATTTCTTCAATGTCAAACTAGCATTTATGCCAATATCTACTTAACCAGTCCAGATCATTTTTCCATCTGACAGTATTGAGGAGGTTAAGTTGAATGTGAGCATCTCTAACAATTGCATGATCTGATATTTGTTGCTGATTTAAGTCTTTCTGAAACAATAAAGTATCATTAGCGATTGGAAGAATCTACCCAACTATACCCCGTTTGCTTCTTGACATTCTTTTCTTCCATCAACACTCTCACTCTCTCAGCGTCATCCCATTGTCCTAAATCAGCATACATGTTATATAACAACACATACGGAGCTGAACTTTCTGGTTCAAGGCTGATCAAAGCTTCAGCTGCTACTTGGGCCAGTTCTACATTATTATGCATTCTACAAGCACCTAGTAATGCACCCACACAGCCTTATCTGGTTTAACTGGCATGCTATTTATCAAATCCATAGCTTCTGAAAGTTGTCCATGCTGTCCCAAGATACAAGGAAGGCAAAGTGCTCAACCTGCGACTCAATACCATAATCATTAATCATTGAATTGAATTGCTTTCTCCCTTCTTCAACTAATCCTGCATGGGCACATGCACTCGGAACCGAAATAAAGGTTATATAGGTAGGTTGAATTTTAAGCCTTTTCATCAGTTGGAAAAGCTCTAGAGCCTCAGCAGCTAGGCCATGAGATGCATAACCTCCAATCATTAAATTCCAAGTGATGACATCTTTAAAAAGTTTCATCTCATTAAACACAGTGCATGCATCAACTATTGCTCCACATCTTGAGTACATGGTAATGAGGGAATTATTTATTGGTAAATCTGGAATAACAGTCTTGGTGACAAGCTGATGTATCTGCTTACCAAGTTAAAGATCCACCAACCCTGTACACACACTTAGAACTGAAGATAAAGTGTGTCTATTTGGCCTCTCTCCCTCAAGTTGCATCTGAGAAAATAGCTTAATAGCACCCTTATAGTCTTCATTTTTCTCATAGCCAGCTATTACTGTGTTCCAGGAGATCAGGTTTTTGCAAGGCATCCTCTCGAAGAACTTTTTTGCAAGTTTCAAATTGTCAATTTGCGCATACCCAGATATTATTGAATTCCACGAAAGTGCATCAGGACTCGGCATTTGCTTGAAAAGCTTTGAAGCCTCTTCAATGTCAGAAATCTGAACATAGCCACTGATCATGGTGTTCCAGGAACAAGTATCCCGTTCCATCATCCTATCAAAGAGTTCCCTAGCAGAAACAATGTCTCCTACTTTCACATAACACATCATCATCGAATTCCATGAGACCACATTTCGCCTAAATCTCCTTCCACCCTCATTTCCATCACCTTGATCATTCGGGATCCCATAAAAAAAGGCACCGCCTTTCTTCCACCTTACCTCTCTGTCCATAGCCAGCAATCAGGGTGTTATAAGCTTGCACCAAATCATTTTTCCCACCATCTCCATTCCCATACTCAAGCAGAATCCCAGCAGCCATATCCAATTCACCATTTCTAACAAGCCCCGATATAAGTGCGCTAAGAGAAGCCAAGTCACGCTCTGGCATCGTCTTGAACAAACTAACAGCTGAATCCACATCACCATTCAACAAGAACTCAGTGATCACAGCATTGGAGGACACAACATTCTGTTGTGGCATGGCATTGAAGAGCTTCAGAGCCTGGTCCATCCTTCCATTCTTTGCAAACCCACTGATGACAGTGTTCCAAGAGTCACAATCCCTTTTAGGCATTTCATCAAACAGCTTTCTCCCTTCCTCCACAAACCTGCTTCCACGGCAAGAAAAGTAACCCGAAATGGTGAGGTTCCATGACACGATATCCTTGTGCGGCATTTCAACGAACAGTTGGCGCGCCTTAGTATATCTCCGGAAGGGATTTCGCCCGCATATAGAAAATATTATTATTTCATTTTTATTATTAATTGTTTATTTTATAATAATATATATAACATAATTATTTTTATTCATTATAATTTCATGTTAATTTATTATTTAATATTTTATATATTATTTAATTTTTTGGGTAAAATAACATTTTAGTCCCTATAAAATATACGAGTTTTGATTTTCGTCCCTGGAAAATTTTTCTTTTTTATTTGATCCTTATAAAATTTTTAAGCTATTTTTTTAGTCCATGTTGTTGATTTCACTATTAATTACGAATGTGTCAAACGTCCACCACAATTAGTAATCATATGTATTGTACGTTGACACATTATACAACAGTGTTAGCCTCCTTAAACACATTCAAAGACTATTTGTGATATATATGAAGGAGGAAATGTACAAAGAATTTCAGTTCAAATTGACCATGAAATTTGACTCTCTAAATGAGTTTAAGGAAGCTAATACCCTTATATAGTGTGTTAAGGTACTTCTGAATTATTGTTGACTATTATGGGCGTTTGACACATCCACAATTAACAGTAGAATCAATAAGGGACTAAGAAAGCAACATAAATATTTTTTAAGGATGAAATAAAAAAGAAAAATTTTCCAGGGATGAAAATTAAAACTCGTGTATTTTATAGGGACTAAAATGTTATTTTACCCTAATATTTTTATATATTAAATATGAATTTTTAGTCTTAAGAGTGATGAATCTTCCTAATTTACTTTCATTCTTAATATGTCAAATAATTTCTTCTACATCAGATATAACTTTTATTTCTTATTTCTTATTTTTTTCCATTTAGTTAATAGTTACTATTATTTATATTTAATCGATTATAAAAAGTTATATTTAAAATTATTTATAATTATAAATTTAAGGTTCATAAATTATCATTTTGTTAATATTTTAACAAACTGTTAAACTAATATTTATTCATAAACTAATATTTTGTAAATTTAAAATTAGTTTAAATTTTAGTCACAAGGAATGGCACTTGAGAAGTTAAACTCTAGTTAAGCACTTAATTTTTGTAAACTTAAAATTTCATACATCTCTGTAAAATTTAATTTCTTATTCATGTTTTCAACTATTAAAATTTAATTTTTGTAAAAGTAACACCTCATTATTTACTTTTAATTTTAGACATATAATAATTGTTGGTTTAAAACTTTGGCCTTTTTATTATTTTATATAAATTGAGGATTTATTAATATACTACATATAAAAAAGTTATAAGTTGAAGCTATTAGTTAATACT
The DNA here is from genome assembly GCA_026901365.1 of Sesbania bispinosa. NCBI lineage: Eukaryota > Viridiplantae > Streptophyta > Magnoliopsida > Fabales > Fabaceae > Sesbania > Sesbania bispinosa. The sequence goes on from QLOH01000620.1 coordinate 125,199, forward strand.
CCGTTCGGACTTGAATATAAGAAAAAAAATCTCACATTTTATGGACTAAAATATAAGCAAATCTTAACTAATTTTACCATAATTAATGAGACCTAAAATGCCCTTTGATTTTACTTTCCAATTACCCTATTTAATGAATCACGTGCCAATAGAAAGAGAATATGTCCACTTGAAACAATTTTCAATAAAATTGAATGTAGGGTAATTTAGGTAATGTAAGTACTTTTTACATGTTATCAAGAAAATTTAATGAGTTTAACCAATTTTCTTAATAAGTATGAATTTAGTTATTTTTGCTTATATTCAAGTCCAGAGTAGTATTAACTAATATAACTAACTTTCTAAATCTCGAACCACAAATTACTGAAATTAATTTAATTATAACCAAGCAGCGATCTTTTTAGGTGAATAGGAAAGTAAATCAATCAACGATTGATAGCATATTTGTTTTTTTAGGTGAATAGGAAAGTAAATCAAACGATTGGTAGCATCTTTGGTGTAATATTCGAACGAATCACATTTACAATACTACAAATAGTTGCGATTACAAATTCAAACATCAGTATTCAACACTAATCCAATCCAAACATACATTTAATCAACATATTGATTATTGACTGATATCATTTTTAAAATATTAAAAACTAAAAATAAGTTCAAACTAGCTCGCTCAGGCAACGAAACCATTCTACTCCATTTCATTTTCCTTTTTGTTCAAATCTTAATAATTCAAAACACTGCACTTCCAAATTCTAATTTGCGAAATTATAGTAGAGTTCATCATTAAACGCTCTTCCCAATATCTTCCAGAAGTAATATGACAAGAATCCACCATCCGACCAAAATAGAAATAAAAGAATGAAAATATCAAAATCCATAAACAGTTTTAGATGAACCAGAAAAAATCGGCAAAAACAGATGTCCAAAGCAAACAGAAGCATAATACTTTCTCAGTGAGAAATATCTCTAAATCAAAAAAGACCACTGAAATGTCTTATTTGATAAAAAAAAATTGATCGCATTGTACTTTGACTGAGAGCCGATAATGGTAGTAAACTAAAAATTACGCCTTCAACCGACCGAAAAACTTCTGCTTCTCCTGAGTGGTCTGGAAGCGGCCATGTCCAAACTTGGATGAGGTGTCAATGAACTTCAATTTGATCTCTTCAAGAGCCAATCGAGATGTCTGCTTGAGTAGAGACTGACGAAGAGTGATAACCCGCTTTTTCGGTCCAACACAGCATCCCTTGACCATAATATAATCATCCTTTACCACACCATAATGAGGGAATCCACCCATAGGAGTAATATCCTTCTCCGTCCTGTCATTAGCAAAAGTTAAGAAACAATGAAATACTGCAAAATCCGGAACACAAGAGAATCTAAACAGCTTTGTCAGTTGTCACTACCAAAGAATAACCTACTGATTTCTATACAATTCAATTTTCTACATATGCTGTTTAGCAAAACAATAATCTCAGGCTCAAGCATTTTTATTTCTTAACCATTGTGCCTTGTAAAGTCAACAATTGGGTTGGACTCTACATTTATCCCAAGCTAACTGTTCTTAGACTTCGAAAGAATCCTATATGATCTTGCCCCATTTTTAAGGGAGGTTTTAACACTATAAATCTGACAAAAACTGACTATACCTGTCAAATTCAGTGATGGCTGAATGTGTCTCTTGGCCTGACTTGCCCATCTTGTAGATTTTTTTATTCAACTCAGTACGATGATGGTATCCATTCTGACCAGCCCTGGCAACAGTGAAGGAAACACGAGCAGGGTGCCAAGCACCAATACAAGCAACCTTCCTTAGACCTCTGTGAGTCTTGCGTGGAAGGCGAGTAACACCCCATCGAGTCACAACACCTTCATAACCTTTACCCTTGGTCACACCAATGATGTCTATCATCTCATCTTTTTGGAAAACAGCATCCACTGGGACTTGCTTCTCAAAGAAGCTGTATGCATAGTCCACCTTCTGGCCTACTGTCCCACCATTAACTTGGATCTCCATCAAATGTGCCTTCTTCTGTTTCAGACCCTTCAACTTCCTTATCTACAGTAAACAAAGAAAAACCATTCCACTACAGCATTGAAGGCACTGGCTTAAAAGTAAAGTGAAGGTAATACACCAGCGTGTATTTAAATGTACAAAACTTGACATGACTAACAAGTTATACAGTCACAAACATAACAAAATTGAACACTATTAGAAGGACACAAAAAAATGGTCTAGATTTACTATATTAGAATGGCATAACTGAGTCGTGCTTGCATGGCAGCAAAGAGATAAACTCAAATAAAATCCAATGAGGACAAATCATTACCTGAGTATGAGCCAGAACACGAATGACAGTTGCATATTTCTTCAATTTCTCAAGCTGAGATTCAATATCTTTCTTTCCTTCCTCAGTTTCATATTTTTTTGTGTATTTGGTAAAAGCCTTCTTTTTAGATTTGCACCAGTTCCTGTAAAATCGTCTCTTAACTTCCTCACTTAGATGCTGTGCCCAAACAGTATTCAGTGTGCGAAGACCACGTGGTGTCTTCACATAACCCACTACTCCAACAACAACCAGCGGAGGAGTTTCAATGATAGTAACAGCCTCACAAGTCTCTTTCTTATGAAGCTCTACAACAGCAAAGAATGTCATTAGGTACAAAGTCACCAGGGACATGCAAAGCACAATGAAAATAAAACCCCACAAATGATCATATGATAATATTAAAAAGAATACTAAAACATGAAATTAACAATTTTCTAACAGAAGACAGCCACTCATAATTCAGCAATCATTGAATATGTCCCATGCAAAAGAGAAAAAAACAATTAAGAAGTTGGTCCCTTTCACTTAATTTGAATTTAAATGTTACTATCTACACATTCAAAATAGAAAAGATAAATATCAATAAGAAATCTATCATTTCCAAGGTGGTATGACTTACAATTATTGCCAAAATTTGCAAAAATGACATTGACATACATGAAAGTAAAATACCCAAGCTAGTATAAATCACAGTGAGCATCAATTAAGTCAGATCATTAGCAGCATATTTATCAATCATGTTCTTTCAATGTTATCATAATATAGCCCAATGTTAAACCCCTTTCCCACCCCACCTTCAATGCATCAACCAAAAACCATGCTTACTTGATCCAGGTTTCTCGACCTCTCTGACAATGTGGGTCATCCCAGCCTTGTAGCCCACAAAGGCAGTCAATCTGCATGGTTTACTAGGATCATCTTTTGGGAAAGCCTTCACTGCAGGACCCAATTAGATGAGACGTTAACGGAATAAGAACAGCACGATACCATAAATAACCAATCCTTACCGACTAGAAGCTATTATGTGAATTGGCATGGGGATATACGCCAACTCTAATATAGGCTCAACACATAAATTAAAAGTTTTATGTTGCACATCTGCGTAAACACATACATAGCCGCACCATTGTGTGGCATATTCCACAATACATCCATCCATATTGCTACAAAATCCATAATTTTGATCATGAAAAAAATGAGGCTCACAAAAGATAGCCTCCTATCTATCAGATCTGTTTTGAAAAATGTCTAGCCTATACATTGCAGTGCATAAATCATTAGCACCAATTCCGTGCGATGAAGAAATGCTTCCAAACCAAAGGCCTATGGCAAAATCATGCCAATTCTCGAGCTCATTTATAAGTGTTCCTTCCCAAAAACCATGATATAGGTTTGTGGATAGAAGAGCCGTTTCTGAGACTCCAGCCTTGATTAATCCATTTCTTTCAGGAAGCAATTTCAGCCATCACAAGGAAATGGCGATAACAAGATTATATACCAACAAATTCATAGAAAATTATGATAACAAGACAAAAAACAGTTGAGTTTAGATTCTTCTTCAGGAAGCACTTTGCAGCACCGGTTAAAGCTTACAGTAAATTTCAGTGAATAATAGCAACAAACAAAAAGGCCAGATCACCTTTTCCACGATGACGAGAAGCTCGCTTCCTTGGAAGAAAGCCAAGGGAACCGTGCCTCGGGTGCTCGAACTTACGGTGAGACATCTTTTCTCGATTCAACTAAAATGCATATTAAACACAAAACATGAACATTAATGATAAAGTAAATAAAAATGAAACAACGAAAACAGTACGTAACAATCGTAGATCGAAGGATCTGAAACAAAGAGAGAACAGGTAGAGGTTAGAAAAGTACCAGCTGCGCTAGAACGAGCGGAAGAAAATGCCGACAAAACCTCAGCAGAGCCTCTCTGCCTTTATATAAAGGTCTAGCAGCGGCGCACGAATGGGCTTCGGATGCCAACAAAGGCTTGGGGATTGAGGTGTTCAATGACCGGCCTGATAGGGGATTGCTTTAGGATTAGTAGATCGTTCGTCCTCGGTTTTTTAGGATTAGCTTTACCTTTTGTTCGCAGCCGTATCTAAGAGATGCATTTCCTAGATTTAGTGTTGTACCTTCAGATTTGCGTCGTCTCTTGGGCTTAGGGCCCCGCTGTGTAACCAGGTTTTTTCATCAATTCAATTGTCTTTGCCCAAAAAAAAAAAAAAAAAGGGGGATTGCTTTGACCAAAAAAAAAATAGGGGATTGCTATTCACACCACCACTTTTTTACTAAGGACAATCAATAATTTTTTAAACAATATTATTATTAAAATATTCCTATTTTTATTTTTAAAAATTGGATTTTTGAATACCATCTTGAAAATCTAATTTTTCAAATTACAATTCTAAATTATATTATGGAAAACAGTTTTTAAAATGCATGTTGAAAACTGTTTTTGAGAAAAAAACTAAAAAAAATCGTTTGGTAATTTTGTTTTGAAAATTGTTTGTAAAGTTAGAAAATAAAAAATCTTGCTTGGTAAAGTTATTATTTTTGAAAATTAAAAAGTTGAAAACTCGTTTGAAACTGTATTTTTTAAAAAACTATTTTTGGTGTCTAAAAATATTAATTGAAGACTTTTTTATGCATTTTTTAATTTATTGAAGAATTTATATTTTTACATTAAACTTATTTTTTTAATTTATCAAACAACTTATATTATTTTTAGTACTTACATTTTTTTAAAAAATATTATTTGAAATTGTATTTTTTTTTAAAAAATAATGTCTAAAGATATTGCACCATAAGAAAATTGGGAAGTATTACAACGAAAACTGTAGCTAATTTCAAGCAAAGATATGTACCTTCAAAATAACTATAAATTAGCTATAAAATCAATGGTAGCATAAAACAAATAGCAAATTTGCTACTAAATATTTTGTAGCTAATTTGCAGCGAATCTTATAAATTTCTCAGCTAATTCTTATCAAAACTGAAACAATTTGCCACTCAACTTTTTAATTCTTTAGCTATATATACAATATCATAGTTATTCCGATCTAATCCGTAGTTAATTCATTTGAAGCAATATTCCTAGTTGAAGCTTAAAGTCAATATATTATCTTTTTCCCAACCAATTCGTAGTTAAATACTAGCAACTTCATAATATAAAATGATGTTACTTGTAACATCCTAAATTCTATTAGGATAATTATTAATTAAATTAAATAGATTAATTAAGGAGATAATTAATTAATGAGAAAATAAATAATAGGAGTATTATTATTATTATTAGTTTTATTTCGTAAAAGTAAGATTTATTTGAAAATAGAAATAAGGGGGTGAGAGTGGGCCTAAGCCCAATTAGACATTTCAGTAGGGAGGGGTTAACAGAGCACCCTAATCCTTATTCGTATCATTCGTCAGAAAACGAAACGCTAAGGAGGGGAGAAACAGAGTCTCAAGAGTGAGCTGCTGTAGAGTGAAAGCCAAGAATCCAAGAAAGGACTTCCTTGCTGTGATCAAAGCTTCGTTTAAGGTACGGTGGGGAAGAGGGTGCTGCTTGTATATGCATGTAGGGGTGTTTGGGTAGTAATTTAAGAGTATAATTCGTATGAATACATGCTATAACTGAGAATAGATGATATAAACTATAATTTATGGTTGATTGGAATGATTCTTGATGTATCTTGAGTGGTTTAAATGATAATAATGAGAATAGTGAAAAAGGGTTAAATAAGGGTTTGATGATTTGGGGTTTTGATGGGAAACCCATGTAAAACTGTTAAAGATTGATGATTGTGATAAGTTGGATGAATATTTATGATTATGAATGGTGTTTATTGAAAAGGATGAAATAAAAACGTACGAACAATCGCGATCAGCGACACGTACGCTTCAGTAGGCGCTAAGCGCGTACTGGAGCGTGTGACCCTGGATCCTGGGCTGCACTCGGGCTATGCGCGGGTGGAGCGCAGCTCGCTGGCATGTGCGCTGCGAGTGCGCTAAGCGTGGGCAAAGCGCAGCTCGCAGATTGATTTATTTTAAAAGGTGAAATTGAGTTGGATGCTTAATGATGATTGATGTTGTGTGATGATGTTTTATAATGAGTATGGTGCTAATAATATGACGATATTAATAATGTTTTGGTGTGCATAATATGCAATGTGATTGATGATGATATGGAATAATATGATGATATCGATGATGTTTTGGTGTGCATAATATGCAATGTGATTAATGATGAGGATGAACGTTATGATGATATTAATGACGATAGTGTATATCACTTTATGAATAATGATGTTTAATGATGTTTGTGAGGATTATGATGATGTATAATGATGATGATTGATGTTAATAGTGTATATCACTTTATTATGATGATGTTTAATGTTGAGTGTAATGATGCATGATGATGATGATGATAATGATAATGATGTCGGTGTATATCACCTTATTATGATGATGTTTAATGATGAGTGTATTGATGCATGATGATGATGATGATAATGATTTCGGTGTATATCACCTTATGATGATGATGTTTAATGATGAGTGTATTGATGCATGATGATGATGATGAGTGTATATCACCTTATTATGATGATGTTTAATGGTGAGTGTATTGATACATGATGATGATGATGAGTGTATATCACTTAATGATGATGGTGTTTATTGATGAGCATGATGATGCATAATGATGTTGATGATAATGACGATGGTGTATATCACCCTTTTGATGATGATGTTAATGATATTGATGATGGTGTATATCACCTTTTTTATGATGATGTTACATAAGTTGTGCGGGCCCATAGAGGGGGTACAACTTAGAAGAGATGCCTTGAGCATGTGTGATGAGACCTGAATTGTGCGGGCCCATAGAGGGGGTACAATTCGGGAAGTGAACTGAGTTGTGCGGGCCCATAGAGGGGGTACAACTCAGGGGATCAAGATGGGGCGTTCGATGCACGGGCCCATAGAGGGGGTGCAACCTAGGAGTGATTGTACGGGCCCATAGAGGGGGTACAACCTAGGGTCGAATGTCGTTGTGCGGGCCCATAGAGGGGGTACAACCTATCGGATAGTGTGTGGTAACACCGGTAGACTATCTTGGTACTAACTAGAGTGATTGACGAGGTGCACCCATTGTGTGGAGTTCCAAGTCATGATCTTTGGGTAGATGATGAGAGGAGTATTGATGTTGTGATGATAATGAGTATAATGATATATGAATGATGTTATGATGATAATGAGTATGATGATAGATGAATGATGTTATGATGATAATGATGTATGATGATAATGAGCATGATGATATATAAATGATGTTATGATGATAATGTGCATGATGATATATAGATGATGTTATGATGATAATGTGCATGATGATATATAAATGATGTTGCATGATGATAAATAAATGATGTTATGATGATAATGAGTATGATGATATATAAATGGCGTTACGATGATAATGAGTATGATGATATATGAATGATGTTATGATGGTAATGAGTATGATGATATATGAAGGATGCTATGATGATGAGCTTGGTGAATGTGTGATGGATATATTATGTGTTATAAATAAGAATGATGGTAGAGCATGTATATGTTGATATAGATGACTAACTATATGTTGAGTTTTAGATGAATGTTATTTATTGGTAATTGATGTATTGATGTTGTGGGTGAGGATAAGTATTCTCTATGTGTATGTATAAGTAGTACTCTTTTTCCTCACCGTATTCTGTGGATATATTTTACAGGTGTCGATGAGGACACGACTGGTGTCGATTATGATTAAAGGGATGGGCTCTGATAGATGTGACATCAGGGTGTATTTTGGGAGTTTCATTATGTTTCTAGATTAGGAGTATTTATATGAACCTTTGGATGCCTTGTATGGCAGTAGGTTATTAGTTGTCTTTATATTTTGAGGATTCCGCTGCAGTTATGTTTGAGTTTTCTTCGGAGTTTAATTCCTTTTAATAAAGTCGTTTTCGAACCATGAGATTTAATAAGAGTGTTGTGAACCTTTTCACCCATCGTGGGACTTTACCGTTTTCCAAACTACAATTTTTTTAAAAATATAAGAGTATGGGGTAGAAGGGTGTCACATTACTCAACATATACAAATCCCACCAATGAAAATCCCCCAAGACCAATACCTATACAAGCCTAAACCAAGGCAGTCAGTGCCTCTTAGGATAATGTATCGTATACAACCTTGATAGGTTTATGAAAGAAAAGCAGGATGATCAAGAACCTTACTAATTACTATAAACAAGTGAAACGAAGGAAAACCTAATGAGAAAAAATGAATTCAGCTGTAGGGATTATCCAGTCCCTTCACTAATTTATTTCTTTACAGACTAAGATGGAACTCATCACCCCATTCCCCCCAAAAGTCCAAAAAGGACAGAGTAAGCTCTAAATATATTATCATTTGAGTTCCTGAAAAGGCCATCAGCCATTTCTGTTCAAATCAAAACCTTCACTCTTTTTCTTCCCGTGTGTTAAGCCATAAGCCAGTATGAAGGTGAGATGTGTTTGTGTCAGATCCCCAAGATGGTCAGGAGATTCACAAGTCCATTCCTATTTTAAAGCCTAATGGGAATATCCTGTGGACATGACCAATAATTAAAATGTGATTTCACCTGATAACTTCAGCTAAAATCCATAACTGCCAGGTATGGTATTGCAGCCAAACTAACAGAAGCTGGTATAGTTCTATCTATAGCTGACCATCCACTCCATGTATGGTTCCGGAAGCATTGAGATGATTGACAGGGATATATTTGTTGGTAAAGCCTACTTGTCTATTTCTGAACATTAAATCCCTTCTTCGATAAGGATGGAAAGCCCTAAATCAGATTTGTCTGTTATAGTCACAGTATCAAATTAGAAGAATAACAGAACTAGGAGACATTAAATAAATTTGTGGGCTAAAGGAACCCCTATTATATCTATCTAGCACTTCTCAGTGAGAACAAATGTTGTTATTGGGTAAACATCCACTTCAAAAGTTATCCAAGTACTTCACATTTTCTCCATAGTCCATACCTTACTGTGTCAGCTTAAATAATGCTAATATGCTATCACTCTCAGTATGCAAGATCTAAACTAATTTTGTAACAAAGAGTTGATAACAAACTAACAGATAAGCTATCAAGGATTGTAAAAATAAAATAGGATATTTGTTCATTTGATTCATCTGTGCCACCTTACTGTCATCAGTATAAGTGGAAGAGGTTCAAGGTTCTTCAGGCATGTTGGACTCAATACATGGAAAAACACCGCAGGGGTCTTGTCTTTGAAAAAAAATGAAATCTAATAATCAAGGATCAAAGGTGCCCTGCTATCAATATTCCATATAAGCTAATTAGTCATAATGCAGTTATTGTAACAAAATTACTCGTATATGAAGCCTTAATCTGCAGAGAACGACCTTACCTGTTGATCTCCCTCAGGAAATGAAGCATTCTCAACCCAGGAAATTGCACGATCTACATCCTTTAGAACTATGGCAAGAAGTGTGATGGCATAGAGCTCGACAATTTCCAAATATTTATCGATTCCAAGAACAAAGTGCCTTCCATATCTACTTTCATGATCTACATTTGCTTCTGCAATGACAATATCATCTTTTGCATCCGGAAGACTCCATCCATTAAGAAACTCCTCAAGAAATTCTCGAACGCCAAAAACAGAACCTTCCGATATTTGAAAACAAGCTCTGAACCAAATGAGAAAACAATGAACATGACTCTCCCCAAATATTGTCACTTTCCAATACCATGTTTGCAGACACAATTATTTGAATGATATAAAAGGGTATGGGTAAGATCCTTGTTAGACACTACAGTAAGTATATTACATGAAAGCAAATCCAAGACTCATACAGGTAAAAGCACAAAATGTAGAATCATGAAGAACAAACTATTTCAGGCATGTAGGAATTAGGAAAGACCTCTTCATAATCGGAAGACTTTAAAGAATTCAAGATTTGCGAATGCAATCAGGCTCAATCTTGTGAAAAGTTGCTTACATAATAGGTCAGGACTATGCAGAATTATGAAAAACTCTAAACAGTGAAAGCAATAATGCTAGTCATATTATCAATTGGAAGTAGTAAGTAGCAACTATTCACTGATAATGCAGAATTGTGAAAGTTCTAAACAGTGAATCAATTTTCAATTTTAATATGAAAAATAATGTCAACCATATTATCAATTGGAAGAATTGTCCTTTTAGTACCAATACATTAAAGAGCATAATAACTGATAAGTCCTACTTCCTAATATAAACAGTGATAATGAACAATCAGCTTACTTGGATCTCAAGAGGGTGACCATGAATTGAAGGAAAAATGACTTACATAATCTTCAAATTAGGAAGTTGAGACAGAGTTGGTTGATATAAAATAATAGTAGAAAATTGTTAATCATGCTAGGAAACGAGTGAGTGAGTGGCTAGGGGTTCCTGAGACATTGCCTAGAAATCTCGTGAACCATAGTCAAAACCTCTAATACATTTCCAACATGGGTCACAAAGACAATTTACCACAGTCCTGACACTCAAAGCTTCTATCTCATGGACCATCAAAAATCTGATTATCCCCTACCCCACCACTCTCCATCTCTCTACAAAAGAGAAAATGAAATTCAAAGTAAATACCTTTCTTGGAAAGTTCAACAAAAAATAGCTTAGCCAGATTTGAAATTCTCTCATCTTCATCTTTTAATCTTACAACCATTTCATTAATGTACCCTTTCACCTGATGAAGAAATTATTGTCTAAACCACTGCAGAATTGAAAAAAAAAATAAAAACTCCAGTGTCCTCTACTTTCATCATGTCATTTAGTATGAGATGTGAAAGAACCAGAACAACATTCTTCCTAACAAATACACAAGTATCTTTTAGGCGGACATACATGTTTTCTGTCCATGGTTCTAAGAGATTGGGAAACTGTACTGCTAAATCTCCCAGTGCAATAGTGCAATTAGATTAAACAATTTCTGAATGTGCATTTTCCACAACTATGAAGAGGAGTTGGAGATTTGATTCACTGAAAGCAATTCACTTATTTTTTGGTAATCAGGAGGGGCCAAGCCCCACTACATAGCCACCCTATGAGGGAACATCACCCCAATAAGGTCCTGAATTAAGATCTCTCCACACCCCGGAGGAGGGGAATCAAGAACATACAATCCATAATCAAGAGAAACTGCTAAACTAGCAAGGAAATCAGCGGCCCTATTCGCCTCTCTATAAACATGTACAATCTGAGTTTCCCAATCACATTTCTTTACGGCTTGGATTTCATATAATAAGCCATAACAAGGATGGTGAGGGTGACATCCATGCTCAATAAGATAGAGCGCTGCTCTAGAGTCTGTTTCAAAGCAGACCTTCCTCATTCCACAGTCCCAGGCTATTTTCATAGCATGAAGAATACCAAACAATTCAGTCTTAGGAATATATTCAGCATATAGTCTACAAGTAAAACCAGAAATACAGGTCCCCGTTTCATCACGGAACACACCTCCATAACCAGCTGTACAACCTTCATTCCTAATAGAACCATCCACATTGCATTTGATCCATTGAACCGGGGGGAAATTCCAGCCAATTAAGCTATGATCCGTTCCATCCACTAGGCAATTCATAAGAGCAAAATTCTCCATAACCCAATTGTTAATATCAATTTGAAGAAAGAAAATAGCAGTGAGCTTACTTGGAAGAAGTTGCAGCCAAACTTCTTTTACATGGATGCAATCCCTTAAAGCGTGCAAAGGGACTTCCTCCAATTTTCCACAAATAGGACACCTATCAGAAACAGAAAAATCACGATGACATCTCGCAGAATTAGTCATCAACCCATTCTTTAGCACTTTCCACAGAAAACATTTTACTCGGGGTGGTCCAACCCACTTCCGAAACTGCTTCCAGTAAGAGGAATCCTAGTTTTCAGACTCATAAGTGAGAAGACTATATGCTGACCGAGAGCTAAAACTACCATCAGATGAAATAACCAAGGAAGGAAAATCTTCCACATTAGATGGTCTTGGAGGAGCATGTTGAATGATAAACTCAATCACAAACTCAGGTAGCAATTTATCAAATAGAGAAAAACACCATTCTCCATTTTCAGAAACAAAATGGGCCACAGGAAGGATTAAATCACTTTCAGGAAGCTCAGCAAGCAGGTAATCCTTGAGAAATACTCCAAGAAATAACCAAGCATCTTTCCAAAACTTAGTAGGAAGGCCATTGCACAAAACCCACTTCATTCCACTTTCAACATGTTCCCACACCTTGCATATACTGCGCTAGGTATCAGAGGCATTAGCTCTCTTCTTCACAATTGGAACTATATCTGAACCAAACCCATACTTATGCCTTAAAACTTTCACCCCACAAAGCATCCCTATCAGATATTAATTTTCATCCTAGTTTAATAACCAGAGCTTGGTTAGCAATATGTAAATCCTTAAAACCCAAACCCCCATTCATCTTTGGGCAACAAAAATGATCCTAAGCAATGGAGTGACATTTACGGGCTCCATTAAAGGCCCCCCAGACAAAGTCTCTTGTCAGTTTTTCAAGTTTGTAGCAAATACTTTTCGGAATAAGCAATGATTGCATAGTATATGTAGGTAAGGCAGCTAGAACTGACTGAGCTAAAGTGACACACCTAGCAAATGATAAAGACTCAGCACGCCAATTACTAAGCCTCTGTTGAGCCTTCTCAAGTGTTAGGAATATGCACTAGAGACTTATATATTTATGAACATCCATCACTTGTATCATGTTATTTTATAAAGGTAAACTTATTCTTTTAGAATATAATTATTGTCCGTAAAATAGTAAGCTTAAACTTCATAAGAAATCAAGTAGATGACTTGATCGTGAGATTTTATGAAGAACTATTCTTAAATAGTCCCTAGTCAAGTATCATCTTAGGACAAAGATGCATTTAGACTAGTATGTGAGTTCATAAATGATAACATCTCACAGATCATGGATATGAGATATCATGTGTTCACATAGGTACACATTAAGAGTAATGGTGTACTGGACAGACCCACCTTAAGAACGTTGCATGGGTTGTTACATAAATGTCATGAACGTTTCTTAAATTGATAAATATTATATGAAGTCCTTCGACCTGAAATCACTACGATTCCTACATAAGGAATTATATGTTTTGAATATCAACAAACGTTGCCTGTAACAGGGTGATCATAAAGTTGGTATTTGGATATATAATAAATTATGTGGAGGAATGTGAGTGCCCTAGATGGGATTTGTCCCTCCTATGTAACAAGAGTTATATCTGTAGGCCTCTTGATAAAGTGAGACTGCAAAATGCATGGCCATGCTCAGGAGAATAAATATGAGATATTTATTTTCTGTACAGTCTACTTGGGGATCAAGAAAATATAAATTGAACTATACAAGGTTGACACAATCCATGCCCTTGTGTTCAATTAGATATTTGGACAAAGGGACAGAGCATATAAATTATTATAATAAAATAGGATTTATCAAAGTTATTGATAATCGTAATATTTGGATAGTGATGTGTTGCTAGATACCGCTTGCTATTTATGATATTAAATATAAAAGGGTTTTATTTTAATATTATAACCAAATATTAAAATCCTATTGGGTCACACGCATACAACAAGCCACTAGGAAAAAGATAATAATTCTAATTTAATTTAATTAGAATTATTACATAATGGGCCAGGCCCATAAGTATGAGGGTTAAGTGAGTGAGGGGATAAAACCCTAGCCACCACTCTATAAATAGAGCATAAGATGCACTACCCTGAGATAGATAAGCAATCGCTTCTTACTTTCTAAAGCTACTAGCAGAGCTGAGGAGAGAATCCTAGTCCGACTGTTGGCGTGGATACCAATAGAGACGCGGCTACACTTGCCTCGTTTATAATCCTAATAAGGTACGACCTTTCGTTTCAATACCTTTTAGCCTTGATTCGTGTTTTTGCAAAACGATTATAACAAGGGAGGGAATCCATTTATTTCCGCTGCACCCTGACCACATGCTTGATTCCCTTCATCAAGAATATAACCATAAGTATCTTTGTTAACCCTTTTATGTAAGGATGAAACCCCTAAATAGCGCCCCAAATCCCCTGTTAAGCTGAAGCCTGAAACCCTACTGAATTGCCTAGCCCGAGACTTATGCACATTCCTTGACACTACAAATTTGGTCTTTTCAACACTCACTTTTTGGCCTGAAGCTAGGCAAAAAGTGTTTAAGCAATCAAGCATAACTTCTAACTAAGTCAAAGAGGCTTCTCCAAACAAAACCAAATCGTTCGCGAAAAACAAATGAGATATGATTGGACCACCCTTACTCAGCTGCAAAGTCTTCCACAACCTATTCCGAAGTTTATCTTTAATTAGATGAGCCAAATGTTCTACACATAGCACAAACAAATAGGGGGATATAGGATCCCCCTGTCTTATACCCCTGGAGGGATAAAACCATTCAATCTTTTCCCCATGCGAAGGAGGCTTTTGTGAATGACCCGAGAGCTCATTACAAAGGTGGAGAGGTACATGTTGCACACAACTTAGATGAGGACAAGAGGTCATTTTTTTAGGCAAACGGGGATATTGAAAGATGAATTTAGACTGTCAGGGAAGTTAACTATCTGGTTGAAAGAGAAAGAAAGTTGCTTTGATGATGGTTTGAAAAAGTTAACAGATGGCAAAGCAGCAAGAGAAGTGGCAATATATGCCATTAGCCATAAGTGTGTTGTTTACATTTATGTTGAGAGTGATTTGCATAGGAGGAAGTGGTGAAGGAGTGAAATATGCTACTTCTAAAGGGAGTAGAAAAAAATCAAATCGAAAGACGTTTGGAGTAAAAGCAAGTGTAGATTAAGTGGGGAGTATAGAAGTTGTTAATGCATGAAAGAGAAAAAAAGGTTAGTGAAAGTGGTGATGCATGTGGTAATTTAGGGGAAAAGAAAAAAGTGGGTGGTGATGTTTCTGAAAAAAAAAGTTGGGTCATTAAGTGACAAAGGGCAGAAGAAAACAAAATGAGTGGGTAGGAAGAACAAGAAATTAGAAGAAACAATCAATGATGAGAGTGAAGACACTATTAATGAGGAGAGTGATAACAATGTAGGTGATATTCATTTTTCTGAGAGTAAGGAGGGAAGGGTGGCTAGTGTTAATGATGGGTTTGATATGCCTACACATGATTCAATTTTGCCTTTGAGTTTTGTTAACCCAAGTGGGGTGAAAAAGAAGTCAGTTCCTCCAAAAAGACCATTGGGTAGAGGATTGAGAAAGAAGCTTCCAATAAAGAAGCATGTTGGCATCAACATTGGTGAAGCTTCTAGTGCAAAGGGTGAAATCACTCCTCCCCCATTGTTGTCTGGATTTGGTGTAGATGAACATGAAATGGAGGATGGGTATCATAGTGAAATGTTGGGAAGTGACTATAATAGCTCTGGAAGTGATGATGGCAACAGACACAAATATGAAAGGTTCAAGAAAGAAGAGATGATCGGATCTTTAAAATTCAAACTATGCATGGGATTTGCTTCATTAAAGAATTCCAAGGATGTTATTTAAAAGCATTATGTATTAAATGGGATAGATGTGAAGTTTGAAAAAAAATGATAATGTGAGGGTTAAGGTGAGATGCAAACAAAAGTGTGGTTTCATAATTTTTTGTGAGTAAGGTTGGTGGCAGATCAACATACAGAATGAAACCTTTAGTCCCCACACACACTTGTGGAAGAGTGTTCGAAAATAAAAATGCCAAATCAAAATGAGTGGCAAATAAGTTCAGGAGTGGACATGTTAGGTTGTGTGATATAATTGGTGATATAAGGACTAGGTATGAAGTTGGAATATCTGTGTTTGTGGCTTGAAGGGAAAAGAAAATAGCCAATAATTTAGTAGAGGGATATGTAACCATGTTGTGTAGTTTACTTTGGTCTTATAGTGAGGAATTAAGACGTGCATGTAGAAGGAACACATGCAAATTGTAGGAGGGAAAGGCCTAATCCCACCTTGTTACCTAAATTTGGTAGCTTTAACATGTGACTTGAGGGGTGCAAAACATGGTTTGTTAAGGGGTGTAGGTCTTTTATTGGTGTGGGTGGGTGCCATTTAAAAACAAGATATGAGGGAAGGCTTTTAATTGTTGTAGGCAGGAACCCCAATGAACAGTACTTTCCACTAGTTTTTGTTGTAGTGGAGAATAAGACATGGACCCATTTTTTTTTATGATCCTTTGATAAAAAGATTCATTCTCTTCATAAAAAATAGGAGGTAGAACCAATAAAGATTATTTTTCGACTCATCCCTGTAGTTGAATACCTCATTCAAGAATTGTTTTTGATCCAATCCGAAGGAATCAATAGAAAAGGCAAATCCCTTATGATACACTGGATCCGGCTCGGTTTATTGATAGAGTGAATAGATATGCCATTTCTTGAAATCTCTCTTTTGATTCAAAATCGTGGTGTAACGTGTATCCCCCTCCATTCCGGTCATGGAATAGAGGAAATAAACCAAAAAATGGATTTTGTTCAAGAATGAAATCTTATTGGAACTTTCGAGTTCATCCTTCGGAACCATATCACATCCCGGATCTAGAGTTGTAAATGGTTTTTATCTATTTTGTTGGAAGACGATGAGGATATAACAACTAACAAATCTGGTTCAAATTTGCCAAAAAATATAGTTCAGGCAAACAACATCCTCCAACAACTTTTGGTAATCACAACTATTCCATAATTTGATTTAAATGCAAATGGTAATGACAAGTATTACATATTTTGGTAACCACATTTTCCTTGACACGAAGTGTTGCACAAGAGGTCACTTTTAATTTGACAACCAATATTACTAGAGGAAAGTTTCTAACTAGTTAGGATTTAATCAAATTGAAGCTTACATGACATTTATGTAGAAAGTGGAAACTACATCAATCCTATTAAATTGCATATTAAATTTCAAAATTCAATTTGATTATAATGTTTGCTTTATTAGCATATTAATTAAGATGAATAAAAAAATTGTGTGCTCCTGACATTACTATTGTTTGTAAGGGTGGAGGGACACAACAATCCGAGGCCACATCTACAAATCATGGAGCAGTGGATCACAACTCTAGCAACTAAAGTTAAAAGAGATTGCATTTCCCTTCTTTTTTAAATTTTATTATTAATGGTGAATTCTAGCATGTCTTCAAAAGTGTGTGGCACCGGTGGTGCACACTTTTTTACCTAGAACAAAAGGTAACGTCACCTGCAAAAACCAGAAAGTAAAATACAATATTGAATATTTTATACTTTTTAAATTGCTACGCATAACCCAATATCCTCATCTCACTCATTTCTTCATCCCTGTTGTTCACATTACATCCTTCATTGATCCAATATTTTATAAACAACACCAAAAATAATAAGGCTTGCAAATTACAAACAACATTTGTATCCTTCTCATCTTTCATGGATGCACAATGTTACATGAACACCAATGCCACTCAAAGTCTCCAACCTCCTCTTCAAATTAGCATTCCTATCCGTTTTCATGTTTTAGTTTTCATGGAAACCCAGTATAGTTCATCACTCCCTGTTTGACTGTTTCTAGTACACATAACACCCCATGTTTCTACCATTCTTCAATATCAGAGCATTTCAACTCATTTTGCAATTTTATCTTCCCCTAAACGTTGTTCACCATTTAAATATCCCCCCACCTTCTCTACCACATATTAATATGCTATAATGCTTGCTTTTTTTTAACACCAATTTATTATCACTCAACCCCTGTTTCTCTACACATGAAAATGGTGGGTGATAAACACTTATTGCTGCACCACGGTCTTTTTTCCTTACTAGGGGAAAAACTGTGTCCCTAAGGTAAACACCCTTTCAAACTTCCCTTTTTGCAAGAATTACTATACATCCAAAAGGGTTTGCCATCATTATACAATATACACACCTTTAAACTTCCATCATCCATTCCATCAACGTTGCCATCACTATGTCTATATATCAACTCATCTGGGTTTAAGATGTATAATGCACATCAATTAAAATTAGATTCGGCCTTCAGTATATGACAACCCCATCGTTAACCGCCATTAAAATCACCATCACTTAATTTGCAACCACCTGCACCGCATATTCTACCAACAACCATCCGTACAGGAACAAGTAGCTGGTAATTAATCTCAGCCACTCAATAAATTAATATTATATCTAATGACTCATAAGATTGATGCACTAGTGGTACAAGATTTTGGATGACCCACGTTAGACAACACCATTATTGAATAGTAGAGTAAAAGACTATGAATTATATTGAATCACTTTCGATTTTGGGATAAGACAATTAATGTGAACAATGCTGTCCTTTTTTTTTGGATCAGTTGTATTCAACTAATGTCTTGGCTAGAAATTTTGAACCTTACATGTTCCTTCCTTCAATGATATTATGTTGTTATCACACTCTTGCTTGAGCAATTTGAGTCTATTTGGTTAAATTTCAATACCAATTATCATAATGTTATCCATTCTTTAAAACTGGTTTAATTTCAATACCATCATTCAAATCTAATATAGAATAAAGATCACAAAATGGAAAGTTGTTGTGGAGCATTACACACAACTTAAACAATTTCATTAATAATAACAAAAACTTTATGAAATGATTTCAACCATACTGAAATTAAGTTACTACACTCAATACAATAGTAAGAAAAATTTCCATAACCCAACTATCTCTCACATCAGCCCACACATTCTCCCTCACCCCCATCACATTTAACCATGCACAACAAACAGACCATCAATGTCATAACTATACATAGAATCACATAACACGGTGCTACTTTCACCACTTAACTTCATCTGCAACTTCTTTACTTTCCTTTTCAGATCTTTATGTTCTTGCACAAAAAATTGCATGTCGTCAAATCTTACTCTTTACTCAGAAGCTTCATCATCAACCCAACGAAAAAATTGCATTTGATCTATTTATGTAGAAGCAAGAAAAAAGAGATTAAATGGTGAAAAAACCAAATAGGAGTCATTGCGTTCAGGAGCTACTTACATCCTAGTTCAGGAACCTCCAAAGGGAATTATTGTGAGTGAAATGAGTTTAATTGTCAGTCTAATCATGGTTACTCAAATTATAATTGTTGTTAATTTCATCAGAATACAACAACGATGATAGGGACTTGATCAAATCCTTCAATTCAACCTCAATTCCAATTGCACCTTTTGCTCTCAAATACTCCCTCGCATTGAATCTAGGAACAAATATGCTTTTCAAAATTCACACCCAAGTATTTGTTGGACAAGGGCCTCTATGCCCAAGAGGGGGATGAATTGAGCGTTCAAAACTTTTTTACAAATCTTTACAAAAACGATTATATCGAGATTTATGAATTCGAATATATGAAGTAAGATGAAGGCAAGATGAAGAACAATGCAATATTGAATATTAAATGTGCAAGAAATAAAGAGTTAGGGATAGAGAGAATCAAACAACACAGTTTATACTGCTTCAGCCACTAAACCTCCTTGTGGCCCGTCCAGTCTTCAAGTTCTCGATCAATTCTTTATTAACTTTCCAAGCTTTAACGGGCGCTTGTGACCTTTACAAAATAGAGCACTTCTCACACATTGGGATGCCCCACCCAAGTGCTTAAGTCTCAACCAAACTCTAGGGATGCCTCACCCTAGTATTTTCAATGAGGGATGCCTCACCCTCACCAACTTAAATGAAAAAGAATGGAGAAGAGATTATGAAACTCCCAGAAGAGCATATTATACAAATTGAAATCCTATGATCAATGGGTTATCACAAAGATAAAGCAAAAACTCAAGCAAAAGCAAGAGAATAAGAAAATGATATGATCAATGTGAGAAAAGAGATTTGTGGCTTTGCTTGATTCTTTTTGAGTGCAATCTGAATTCTCAAACACATATATTTATAGCCTTTATGAAGACATGGCCATTGGAGAGTGAAAAGGTGTGTTTTTAAGAGTTATTTTCGAGTTCTAACGAAATTGGTAGTTTATAGCCGTTATTTACCGTTATCCAGCGACTGGTTTTCAGACACCAACTTTAAAGGGTCATAACTTCTTCGTTTCTTATCCGTTTAATGCAAATGACCACTCATTGGAAAGATATTTAAGTCCAATTTTAAATAAAACAAGTTTCATTCCAAAAAGTTGAATATAATACCAGTTATTCTCTAAATAGTGGACAAAGATCATTTTCCGAAATACAAAAGTAGTGCTATTTTAAAAAATTTATAACCTTCTCATTTCTTGTCCATTTTTAACAAATGACCACTCATTAGAAAGATAATTATGTCTACTTTCAGATGAAACAAGTTTACACTTAAAAAGATAAGTATCCTTCAATATATGATCAAAACAGTGAGCAAAGGTCATTTTCCAAAACATAAAAATGTTGCTTTTTTAATGGCTGACTACAAAAAATCATAACTTCTTCATTTATTACTTAATTAAAATAAATAAATACTTCTTGAAAAGGGAATTGAGTCTAGTTTCATATAAAACAAGTTTCATCTCAAAACACAAAGTATTTTTTAAGTTATGATTTAAATAGTGAACATATGTCAATTTTCAAAACATAAAAAATGACATAAGTTAAGAGATACATATTAAACAAATTTTAAGCAACATTGTAAAAATGTATATTTCTCATTTTAAGGAAATTTTTAGAGAATGACTATATTTTCAATTATTGGCTATAAATGTTATGTAAGAGTAAGATAAAAAATTGCTCTATCAAAAGATAACATATTGACCTTACACTTACTTGGCCTAAGTCTCATGTTCTTATTCTAGTGAAGCTTTCTTGGACTTGGCACAAGATACCGTTTGTCTTGATTCGCTCGTTTGGAATCATCAAAACTCTTTAATCATTTGCATCCACAGTATTGAGGAACATTAGGCAAACGATCAACGCCATACTTCATTCTATTGATTAAAAACTCAATCTTCTTATTAATACTCTCCAAATCATAAGTGGTCAACCTTGGTACCTTCCACAATAGCTTAAAAGCATCTATACGAATCAAACCACGACCACACAAGCAATCCATTCTAAGTTCACATAAAAATCCCTCCATAATCCCTCTCCAAAAACCCTCAACAAAGCCTTTCTAGAAGGACAAGTGATGGTTGTAATGGATGAACGACACAAATTATGGATGAAATCGATTAAGGAGAGGAGTGGATCACGCCGTGGTATTCCACATTCGACGACGACGGCCTCTTCACCAGCGTCTCGACGGTTTCTCAGTGTCGTGGTCTTCAACCTTCCCCTCAGAGATGAAGTTTGTGGAGGTGGTTCCGGATTTACTGTTGCGGCTACTCTACGGTCTTCAACCTTCTAAATGCATCAGAATACAACACCTCATTTTATGTGTTCTACATGACTTATATCACCACCTTTCATGAAAAAATTTATAGAGCTCATCAATGTGACTCACAAAAAGACGTTGATTCACCACCTATAGGCTTATTTTATCATATAGGACACATAAGAAGACACATATATGCATGCCATGTATGATTATTTTGTCCAGCTAAACTGTCACGCAAGCATTTAACGGAGATAATAAACGGTGCACTAATAAAGGGACCAAATGGGAATGAAAAAAAATTGGGGGACCACTTGGGAAAAAAAATTTGGGGGACCAAATGGGAAAATCAGGATATTTTGGGGGACCAATAACATATTTTAGCCTGTTAAGAATCATTCACTTTAGTCCCTAAAATGATTTTGTGTATGAAATGACAAGTTCTTAGCAACATTATGCAGAATAGAAAGTTTTGACTCTCATTAATTATATTAAACCGATATTTCTATTAGATCTAATTAGTTTATAACTATTTTTCCCTTCATAAACAGTTAATATTTTTTAATGATGTTCCTTACCGAATAAATTGAATTCTCAAATATTTTTTTTTTGTAATTAAATATAAAAGTAGAAATGTTTAGTTCTAAGTTGGTTATTTATCAATAATCCTTGACAACTAGTTGACACCGTCTATACCAAATCCAATGTTTTAAATGATATATATGCTCATCTAGAAAATGAATATATATAATTTCTATATCTGTCAACAAGCAGTAAATTTATCACCGAAACAACTTAAAGATTGTAAAACAGCTTTAGTTCTTTTTCCTTGAGTGAAATTTCTCAAATGTGACAATCAATATCTAATTGAGAGATATGGAGCTATGTTTTATATTTGAGAAATTGCACTCAGAAAAAAGGAACTAGAGTTATTTTTTACAATCTTTAGAAAATATTAATTATTTATCAAGGGAAAAATGATTATAAATTAATTAGATCTAATAGAAATATATGTTGAATACACTTAATAAGAGTAAGAACTTTTTATTCTCCGTAATGTTGCTAAGAACTTGTCATTCCATACATAAGACCATTTTAGGGACTAAAGTGAATGATTCTTAAAATTACAAGGACTAATTTGAATCTAAAGTGTCACTTAACGTGACACGTCAGCATTAATTTAAAATCGTCAACCATTTTGGACTAAAGTGAATGATAGAGATAAATGTCAGGGATTAACGGAGATGTTTTGAAATCTCAGGGACTAAAGTGCACGACGCTAAAAAAGTCGAGGACTAATATGGAGGTTTACTAATTCATGACTACTATTTATGTGTGGTTACTTTTTCATATTTTATTTTTTAAAATTAAAATAAAAAAATTAGTAAGGAGAGAGCTGAATTTTCAATGTACCTAAAATTTACTTTGAGTGGGTGAGGAGGGATTAGCGTTGTTTTTCCTTTTAAAAATATTATTACAACCAAAGAGTTGCTATAGTTGATAACAGCATCTCTAACCTTGCTACTCTTATCTCTAGGGATGTAATCGGGTTGGGTTGAATTGTGTTTGGGGTGACATCAAGTCCGAACCGGTAAAATGGTGTTGGGTTGGGTTGGTTCGGATTTTGTATTTTTTGGTGAGTAACCGAACCGAACCAACCCGAGTATGTACGAGTTGGGTTGGGTTATCGGGTCATGAACATTTTTCTTTTCTTTTTAAATGTGGAAGATGAAATTAAATTGAAATATAAAATGAAAAAAAATAGAGAAAAATAAATTGTGAGGAGAAGATGGAATAAGATTTGGGGGACCACCTCTGCTTGTGTTTCCCTTACACCTATTTTTGTTCTCTCCTTGTATGAAAATGAAATAAGATTAGGACATTTTTTTTTCTTGTTTGGTTCGGGTTGGGTCTATCGGGTTCAACATAGGCAAACCTGGTACCCAAACCGAACCAGATCGGGTTCGAAAGAAAATGTCCGAACCGAACCGTTAAATATATTCGCGGGTTGGGTCGGACCCACTTACACCCCTACTTATTTCTACCTTTTATTATACTTAAGTGAATCTCATCATTACACATTTTTTTTTACAACTTAAATAAATTTTCTTTCCAATAGTGCATTTCTCGAAATCTCATTAACTATATGAATCCCACAAGTTACCCTATATTTTTATGGAATATAAAACCATGACAACACTCGTTAAGGAATAAAAAATAAAAAACTTTTATTGGAGTGTGTAGCACTCAATATTACATATGCAATCTGTGATTTCTAATAAAGACATACATTCCTAAACCAGTGCCCTTAGTTAAATAAGTTTAACTAACATTCTTAATAAGTATGAATATAATTATTTTTACTTATAAATGAGTCCGGAGGAAGTATATCACTAATATTAATTTTTTTAATCTAAAATAATGGAAAAATAGCCCACAAAGGTGCACAAATACCAAAGTTTTAGGATGCATATACAAACACATGATTCTTGTTAGACCACTCTCTCCAATGATGCACCTCTACTTCTTTGACTTGCTTAATATTCGACCAAAAAAAACAAAAGACTTGCTTAATAAAAAAAGACAACTTAAATTATCACTAACCCGAACAATCAAGATTGCCGTGATACTCGTAGATATTGTTACAAATTTTGTGGAGCTATATACTCGAGTTTCAAAAGGCTACAGAAGCAATGAAATAAAAAAATACTAAAAAACTTGCAAGACGGTTTCAACCAAGGTGTCATGTCTAAATCCTCCAATTTTCTTCTCTATTCCCTCTGAACCCTGAAATGGTTTTCCTTCAATCCACACCCTGAGATTGAGAGATTCCTCACTCCTCACTCAGATGGCAATGCAATGGAGCGTGACCCTCTGGATGGCGAAGATGGTGTGGATAGCTCTGAAGGGCTGGATCACTTCCTGCTTCCTCGTTGCTGATGAGCTCGCTACCGCTTTCCGTAACGCTCCTCGTTCATTACCCCCTGCCATGTCGCTTGATCGACTTCACTGAACCCCTTGCTTACTTGCTTCTTCCAACTTTGGTAATTTACCAATTTCTTTCATTTACTATTGCTCCTCTCTTTGAACTAGTGCTATGCTTCTCATGTTGAAGAAGGTAGAATAGGCACCTGGTTTTTTTTTTTTGTCAATAAATTTCTTGAAATTGGATAACAAATAGATAGGGTGTGGCAACTTGTATCGAGTTATTGCTTGCTAGCATATAGCGTTAGGAGTTTATGTGAAAATTCTCACACAGACACCCTCAAATTTCGTCCAGAGTTATTCTTTGGTTAGCTGATAGACTCGTATCAATCAAATTCGCCAGTTTGGTGCATCATTTCGTACAATAATAACCTGAGTTGTAGCCAATGGTGGTTTGAATTGCTTATTCATCCTTAGTGAAAGATTAGAAGAAGCTTGGGATGATAGATAACTAGAGTGTTGATTTGTTCTAAGTTTTCAGTCATTTGTTTATGACAGAGGCTTTTCCATATAGGGAGTAGGTACATCAGACGTCATGTATACCACTAAATTGAATATTTGGTTATTCTTTGGGGTTTTCATTATGTTGGTTTTTTTTTTCTTTTGTAATTTTTAATGAAGGGTTAAAATTTGAACCTATGAGCCTGTGACCTTTATACTAACCCTATAATCCAAATACCCAAATGGGGCACAATGTTTAACATTGAATTGGATTTATACTGCAAAATTCTTGACCAATTAGGTCATGCTATGAAGGCAATGTACTGGTGTGGCAGTAAAGAGGAAATCCATAAGCTATTATTAAATAGGCTTTACTGCATATCATGTTATGTTTTGAGGCTAAGCGGGGCGGTTAACACCCCATGCAAGGTTTTAAATTGTGGTACAAGATGACTATAAAATTAATTAAATTTGAATGATGTAGTGAATACATTTGATTACATGTGAACATATGACAGCGGTTGCAAGAAGCAGCAGCCTGTTGTGGTCTTTACAAGGAAGTCTATGCTACTTTGATATGTTCAATGTATAGAATTTAGAACATTCCAGGCATATAATTTTTCTTCTACATAATTCAGTCCTACACAAGTCTATGCTATTTTAGACGTTACTCCCCCATGGTGATACTAGAGACACTATCAAGTGGTATTGCACACTCTGTCTCTGATTAAGACCAACTCCAGAAGATGAGAAAGATGAGTCCAGTGGTCTCTGTTGGCACTAGAATCCCTCTCACATTTCAGAATGCAGAGCTGCAAGGGAATTAGTAATGTCCCTAATGCTTGTCAGCAAGGAACCCAGTTTAGCTGAATGATCATTCAGTTGCACTGTATGTTTTCCTCCTGATTTTTTAGAGTCGACTCAACAAACACCATGCGAACATCCAGAGCATCGATACATTGAGAAGTCATCCAAGTTTGCACACACTGGATTTCTCCTACCAATTAGGGATGGCACCCGCGCGGGGCGGGGGCGGGGGATACCTCCCCGCTCCCCATCCCCGCCTCCCCATTTTATCCCCGTCCCCGTCCCCGATCCCCACCTCGGGGTAATTTTCTCCCCCATCCCCATTCCACGGGTCCCCACGGGGACCCCATAATTATAAAAAAAAAATATAACATAAAGAATAAAATTAGTAAAAATAATATAAAATAATTAGAAATTTATTTTTTAAATTTAAAATTAGGATAATATAAAATAGAAATGATATATATTATATTATAATATATTATATATATCATATAAATAAAAAAATTTATATATATATGTGGTGGGGCGGGGAGCATGATCCCCGTCCCCATCCCCAAATCTGTCTCGGGGGGATTTTAGTCCCCGTCCCCATCCCCACGGGGGAAAATTCCCCATCTTCGGGGCCCCATATGGGGCAGTCCCCGCGGGTATCCCCACTTGCAGTACAAAATTGCCATCCCTACTACCAATAGCTCTCAATGAAGGAACCAATTAATAGGATCAATTCCTATCCAACAGAGGGAGAATGTATTATTATGTAAACTGAAATGTGATTATATCAGAAAATAAGAGCCAAAGCTCCTAGCTAAGGAGGATAACTCCTAGCCCGAGGTGTAAACCAGAACAGAAAGATCACATACCCCCTTTATGACCCCCTCCTCTATGTACAACATTTTTTCACTATTTCTCTCTTCTATTACTAACTCCACTCAGCAACTAATTTCCCTTTCCCTCACTATTTTCCTTCACTCACATTCACACCTTTTCCTACTTTGGATCTATGGGTGTAAACTTGCCGGACTTTGGGCTTGGATTTAGATCTAGGCAACCTATCAATATCCCCATGCCAAATACTTCTTTTATTTGTAATTGTTGAGTCACTAGCCATCAGCCATCAGTGTTTGGGACATTCTTTCCTACATGAACTATGATACCTGGCCTTTCTAAAGTGTCAACATTAGAGTGTAAGTCTTGTTAGTTCAGAAAACATATTTATGATTTCTACCTGAAATTGAGCCCAAAAAGGAGCTGAATGTCCTTTAGCTTTAGTTCATTCAGATATATGTGGTCCCAGTTTTGTAACCTCTACCTTGGGATTTCAATATTTTGTTATCTTTATTGATGATTTTTCTCATTATACTTGGGTATTGTAATGGAAAAATTATTTTGAACTTCTCATTATACTTGACATGCTACCTACTCCATTGCGCTTTCCTTCTCTACCTCCTGCACTAAAACTGCTCTCGCATTTATGAAAATTTATTCAATCTTTGTAATCCTATACTTGTTTATGCATGTCAATTGAGCTAAAATTGTTTATATCTCTTACTAAAGGTATACACAAATATGCAGCCTTGACTATAGAGATACCTTCTCACCTGTGGTCAATATTACTTCAATTCTCCTCTTCCTTGATTGCTATCCACCAGTGACCCCATCCTTAGCTAGATATCAAGAATGATTTCTTGTGCAGCAATTGCTTGGCTTTATTCCTAGTAAAGCACCAATTGTAGTATGCTAACTATATTAACCCTTCAATGAACTGAAACAATCTTTTGTGCTTGTTTGAGAGATACAATACAGGTCTATCATCTAGCAGTTCAGCAAGACTTGATGTGAGGTTGAGCACTTTGCCTTCTTTTTGCTCTGTTTGCCTGAACTTAGCATTTATCTAGTTGTTTACGCAGATGACTGTCATCACAGGAAATGGTTGGGCAAGTATCCATAATCTTAAGCAACATCTATCACTTCAATTTTTGGGCCCGCTCTAAATATTTTGGGGATTGAGGTCACTCAATCTACTCTAATGTTGCCATCAATGAGAGAAAGCATGCTACAGACATGCTAGATTGTTGGCCTGAAGATATTCCAATAGATCCGAACTTCAAGCTACCCCAAAGTTTGGGGTAGCCTATAGCATTCCTTGTAGATGTTGATCATTTGTTGGTAAACATAACTATTTTACAGTAACTTGACTGGACAATACATTTGTTGTACTTGTAGGTGTAACAAGTCAATTCATGTTTGCTCCTTGTGACTGTCAGTGAATGTTGTGATTTGCATTTTTAGATACATCAAGGTTCCATTAGGTAAATTAAAAACTAAAGAGTTACTTTCTGAAAACAAAGGCAATGCTCAATTTATCAATTGTTGTGATGTTGATTGGGAAGATCACTATTTATAGGTGCTCAACGTAGGGTATTGTCTTTGTTAGAGGAAACTTAGTCTTGTGGATGAGAAGAAAAAAAAAATAGTTGCTAATGCTATATACAGTACAGAAGTTGAATATTGTGCTATGCAAGAACAAATGCAAAGTTACTTGGAGTGGTCAAGGAAATAAAACTAATTTTTGACAACCAAGTTGCTTTGCTTATTGTTTCTAATACAGTTTTCGTGAAGCCCTAACACACAACTTAACTGCCGTTTTGTAAGGAGGAGGGAGGATTCTTTCAGGCAAGATTACTTCTTTGCTAACTTGGAATTCCAGTTAGCTAGTATATTTACTAGTTGCTTAGAGAGACTTGGGTTGACTTCATTTCTAACAAGCTTAGCTTATATGATATATATGCTCTAGCATGAGGTGAAGTGTTAGATTTAGCACATTAATTGTTAGTTTTTGTAGATTTTAAATTTGTAACTGTAGGTAGACTATCTTTAAGTCAGGCTGATTAGTCACTAATTAGTAGGATATAGTTAACTTAATTTGTTCTGTAATTACTACCTTAATTTATTGTAAATACTGTATACATCACATATTACACATGTAGTAAAACACAAATTCTCCTTATTTTGCACCTTGTCTTTACAGTCATTTTCTAGAACTCATTTATTATATTCTTATAGTTATCCATTTACTTTATTATTTTCCTTTTCCATTCAGTGTTTTGTTATTTACAACTATATTTGTTTGGAAGTTTATTAGATATTAGGTGTTCTAAGAATTGGTATTGGGAATATTGACCAGACGAATGCAACCTTGTCATTCTGCAGATCTGTGCAGGCCAGGGCAAAGCTGGGATGAGATTATGGGCCAGTTTGGATGCACTTCTGCATAAGAACTTTTAGGTGAAAAAAAATAAAAAGAATCAAAGAGATCAAATGAATTTAACTTCTCCATAAGTTGAAATTAGTCTTTGTAGCCACTTTCTCCAAAAGCTCTCTTATTTAACTTCCCCACAATTAGCCAATTTCAACTGATGGAGAAGTTAAATCTATTTGAACTCTTTGATTCATTCTATTATTTTACTTTCTAGAAGTTCTTCTGCATCCAAACTGGGCCTATGTATGTGATATACAAAAAGTTGACTTAGTTACCAAGGTTGTCTAAAACATGATGTGAAAGAGGATGATAGGCTGAAATGCATGTAAAGGGTATGATTCAACTTTGAGATCAATAGCTTGTAAAGGGATTCTGTTAATTGAGTTCCAGTTCTTGGAAAAAATAAGTTTCTTACTTTTCATGTGTTCGTGTGATTTATACCATTGTTCTCAAAACCGGCGGACCGGCCGGTTCAACCGGGAACCGGCTTGGTGACCGGTTCGTTCGACCCAAAAAACTGGAGGAGCTTAGAACCGGTGAGAATCGGTCAAAAACCGGTATAAAACCGGTACCAAAAAATCGGTTGAACAGGTCCTTGTAAAAAAAAATTCAAAATTTTTTATTTAATCTAAAATATTTCTAAGATAAATAAAGATATAAATTTAAGGATCACACATCGATATCTATTATTTTACCAATTATTATTAAATTTGTTTTATAAGCCTTATAATAAGGTTATTTATATTGATTTACAACTTTATATATCTTAATTTCTTATAATTTTGTGTTACTTTATTAATTAAAATATTATATAATATTAAAAATTATTTAATTGAAACTAGTTCAACCACGATTGAACCATTGAACCGTGAACCAGTACATTCACCAGTTCAATTACCAGTCCGGTTTTTAAAACATTGATTTATACTTTTTACTATTTTATTTCTATTAGAAACATGAAGTTACAATCGGATTGACTGGTAGATCTAAATGGCCAAACTATGAAGTTGATACTTTACGGTCAAACCACTTTGGACTGGCCACATTGATTTATACTTTTTACTATTTTATTGCATGTGAATTATTTTTTTGACTGTCTGGTTGAGCGAGGTTGAACTTGAATTGAAACTGTACGTTCTTGGTTCATTGTCTGATTCGATTTTAATAATGTCGGTTGGAAGGCAAAAAGCATAGCTTTGTTGGCTTTTAAGATCTTGAATTGCTTTGTTGGCATGCCCTACAAATCACAATCATGTTCTAAAACTTTGTTAATTGAACTCTACTTAAGATTTTGATCGCGCCTTCACAACTAATCTTAATCGCGCCTTCACAACTATTTTCATCCATGAATGTGTTATGTTCCATATATATGTCTGTGTGTGGATATGTTAAAATAGGCCTAGAGTGCCTAATGACATTTTCATATACACGATTTTAACCTTTAAAATTTGGTATTTACGAGCAATTTGTAGCTCATCTATGTGCCTCCGTTGTAGCTCCTCGGGATTGTGGGGAGTTGCTTTTAACGCACCCTTTTGTTATTCGCACCTCAATAATGTTTGTAACTTTTAAATTTTCTACTCTACCCCTCCCTACCCCACCTCCTCCACCACCACCACCATCACCTCCACCACCTCCCCTACCACCTACCCAATCCACCTCCACCTCCTACCACCCCCCATAATTCTATTACATTTTTTTCTCTTAAAAAAACACTTCCGGAAATTTCCAACAAAAAAAACATAGCTTCCGGAAGTATATTTCCGGATTTTCCCGAAAAAAATATTTGCTTCCGAATGTATATTTTCGGAAATTACCGGAAAAATATTTTTTTTACTAGCGTCCTTTTAGAGACGGAATTTAGAGACGGATTCTGTTCCGTCTCTAAAAGTGACGCCAGTAAAAAAAATATTTTTCTAGAAATATACAGCCGGAAGCAAATTTTTTTCCGGGAACATCCGGAAATATACTTCCGGAAGCTATGTTTTTCGTTGGAAACTTCCAGAAATTAATTTCCGGAAGTGTTTTTTAAAGAAAAAAAATGTAATAGATTTATGGGGGGTGTTGGGAGGTGGAGGTGGGTTGGGCAGGTGGTGGTGGTGGTGGTGGTGGTGGAGGAGGAGGAGGTGGGGTAGGGAGGGGTGGAGTAGAAAATTTAAGTTACAAACATTATTGGGGGTGCGAATAGCAAAAATGGGGCGTTAAAAGCAACTCCTGGGATTGTGTGGCCTCGGTGGGTGTCATCCCACCGATCCTAGATTAGTTATGGTGAAGTTCATGCCTAAACAATATGGGTGATCATTTTAGGGATTGTCTACAAGGACTTGCTCAACATGATTCTATTCTATTACTCTATGAGAAATTATGCAATGATGAGAGAAATGAGAGAGAACCGTGAAATGTTGTAGATAATGTGACAAAAATAGATAAAAAAAAATGTATGTAGATTAAATTATTGTATATATGTGTTGTATGGATATAAAAGGTCTCTAACTCTATTGTCCTTATGGGGAAAAAGCCTTGACGGTTGAATGGTGAAGGGTGATAAAGAGCTTAGCGTCTCTAGATGTATGTTAAGTGTAATGGAACACTTATGACTTTGGCCTTGATATTGTTTAATAATTGTCTGTTCCTAATTTTGTACTGCTTATTTATATTACTGTTATATTATTGACTACTTTACGCCATTTTTCAATCACATCCTATTTATTCAATAGCGTTTCATGCACACCGAACAGTGATACCGCAACATCACCACATTCTTTTTTTCTTTTTGCACCCCTTTTTCTTTTCACACCCCTCTCTTTTCTAAATATTTTTTTAAAAAACTGTTTTTTTACCTTTTTTCTCATTAAAAAAATAATTTTTATATTTTTATTTTATTATTATATTTATTTTTTTATCTCATCAAATAAAAATATAGATCAAGAAAATACAATTAAATGATCATATAAAAATTATGTTAATTAACACGAGGTTAATTATGTGTCCCGAAACGATGAATAAGTTAAAAAATGAGGTTAATAGTGTTTCCGTTTGTGGTTAATAGAGTAGGATTCTTGGTTATTGCAACTCCTGTTAACACAAGGTTAATTATGTGCCCAGAAACGGTGAATATATCTGTAAATGAGGTTAATGGTGTATGTATTGGTGGATAACAGAGTGAGATATTTGGTTAATTGAATTTGTGAGGTTAATTGTGTGCACAGAAACTATAAATATATTTGTAAATGAGGTTTGTGTATACATTGGTGGTTAACAGAGTGGAATATTTGGTTAACAGAGTGAGATATTTGGTTAATTGAATCTGTGAGGTTAATTGTGTGCACAGAAACGGTGAATAAATTTGTAAATGAGGTTAATGGTGTATACATTGGTGGTTAACAGAGTGAGATATTTGGTTAACAGAGTGAGATATTTGGTTAATTGAATTTGTGAGGCTAATTGTGTGCACAGAAACGAGGAATATATTTGTAAATGAGGTTAATGGTGTATACATTGGTGATTAACAGAGTGAGATATTTGGTTAACATAGTGAGATATTTGGTTAATTTAACAGAAACGGTAAATATATTTGTAAATAAGGTTAATTAACATAATTTTTATATGATCATTTAATTGTATTTTCTTGATCTGTATTTTTATTTGATGAGATAAATAAACAAAAATAAATATAATACTAAAATAAAAATACAAAAATTATTTTTTAATAAAAAGGGGTAAAAGACAGTTTTAAAAGAAAAGAATTTAGAAAAGGGAGTGTGAAAAGAAAAAGGGGTGCAAAAAGAAAAAGAAT
The DNA here is from genome assembly GCA_026901365.1 of Sesbania bispinosa. NCBI lineage: Eukaryota > Viridiplantae > Streptophyta > Magnoliopsida > Fabales > Fabaceae > Sesbania > Sesbania bispinosa. The sequence goes on from QLOH01000620.1 coordinate 158,247, forward strand.
GTGGTGTGAGTCCGGTTGCACTGTTTGGTGGGCATAAATCGCGAGGGCTAGTTATTTAATTTATTAACTTTCTATCTAGTTTCGAATGTCACACAATAGTTGAAAGTATTGCTTCGGCCAACTCAAGATAATCGTCATGTACAAACATGTACTATGTAATGGGGTGATTACAATTATTCATGTCATGGTAAGTAGGTATACATCATGTACAAAATGACGATTTGGCTTCTCTCCAGCGTTTTTCCATCTGCGCGTCTCCCGTGCCCCTCCAAATGACACTGTTTCTTATTATTTTTAAAAGATAATCTTGATCGTTCGCTATTACTTAATCCCAACCATTGATTTCTTATTCATAGTATAATTTATTTTTCTCGCTGAAATAAAACTTGCGCAAGAGAATTGATAGCTTTGGTCTTTGGACATGAGTTCTGTAATAGCTTGTAAGATGTATTTTCTTCTTCCTATATCCAATAGCTTGTAATCTCCACCAGGAAGATGCAACCAATAGCTTTGGACATGAGTTCTGTAATATGAACATGTTCCTTCGAGATCCCATACTGAGGCTTTAATGGCTCCAATCCCTGGCTGCATGCAGTGCTTTTAACTTGGTGCTTAAATTGGTGTCCGGCTGCATGCAATGCTTTTAAAACATGTGGAAGAGCATATTGCACACAGACACACATGTTAAGCTATCATCAAAAGTAGTTGCTTATTGTGTTTTATTAGATATGTAGAATTTAATCTTGCAATCTTAGCACTTATTCTGGACTATATAAAAACTTAAACGTATCTCTCTGTTATATACCAAACATTTAAACAAATTTTAAGGGAGAAAAAGATGAAGAGAGGCCTCACACTCCTCTGAAGAGTACAATGAAACAGAACCTTTAAGAAATTATTCATAACTGGACCATCAATGCAATGTTGTGGTTAATGCAATGCTGCCATAGGTGTCCTCAGTTCATGGCTGTAATACACCAAGAAGTGTTCAAGAAATGAAAACATAGTCCAGCCATTCAATGCAGTCTGTATGCAGGGGAATTTTAAGAGATCAAGACCTTTACAAGCTTCATTTTAAGTAAACCCTCCTCATATCAAACCCGTGCAATGGACCACTCACAAGCAGCCAGCTCTACACGTTGAAGATCATATCAAAACAAGCAAATTGATAAATTTGACAAATTCCACTCTTACCATCACAGATTCAACTTATTTAAAGAGAGCGGTACACTTTAGAGGGTGAATTGCAAAGGGGACAGAGGGCGCGGAGGGGGCGGCTGATCGCGGAGGCGCAGAAGGCGGAGGGGGCTGCTGGTCATAAAGGGCGCAGAGGTCACGACGACATTGCAATGGGGTTCATCTTCCCTGTGCCCGGTGGAGGTGAATGTTTCACGCTGTGGAGGACTCTTTACTTAGGCAGCGATTTAATTTTTAAAATATCGTGAAACGGTGCGTTTTGAGGAACAGGAGACGCGCAGCAAGGGAAGGCGCTGGAGAGAAGCCAAATCGATAAAATGAGAGGCATAAACGCTTTGTTTGGATTTAGAGTGAAAATGAGAGGAATGAAAATAAAGATAAGTGAAGATAAAAATAAAATAAGTAAATTTTTAAGCTGTATAGATTGGATGAAAAATAAATGAAAATAAATGTAAAAATAAAAGAGTAATGCATTGTTTGACTTTATAGAAAAAGAATGAAAAGAAAATTGGTACAGAGAAAATGAGAGGAAAGAAGCATTTTCCTTTGTTTTGGAAGTGCAGTAATAATTGAATGGAAAGAAAACTTTTTATGGAACCCATCTTAAAAAGTTTTTCACTCTCCTAAGGTGAATAGTGAATACTCAAAATGAAGAGCGATTACAAAATGTCATAAACACCCTTTTTTTTTGTCTAACATGAATTTTCAATTTCCAAGTTCACATTCACACATCTTAGCCTCTATTTGTTTTACCGCTGTAACAATATAAAATACTGGTTTCATATAATTGATTTTAAATCATTTCTGTCCAACGTGTTTCGTAAAATGTGCATCACTCATCTCAACCATTCATTTCTAGAATCAATTTTACTTAACTCTAAACCAAACAGATACAAACACGGGTTGAGATTCTTTTTTAAGTATTTAATAGTTCAGGCTTGTAAATTGGGTATTCAATAGTTTCAAATTTTTAATTCGATTTTTTTGGAAGTCATATAAATTATGATAATTGATTATTAATGCAATATATTAAAAGAGTTTTTTTTTCCAAACAAAGGTAAAAAAAAAGTAATTACACTTATTACTCATTTTAATTATTTTTTCTTTTCTTCTATTTTTTTCTCTTCATTTTCAATCATTCTAAACAACATATAAGTTCATTAGCTTTATCTTAAATTTCAATCTTTCCATTTTCTTTCTTCTCACTTTTCTTAAACTTCCAAACAAAGCGTGAGTAAAAATTAGATTTGACCCCACTTTGGGAATGGAAACTTTTTTGTGGGTCTCCTTTAGTCTTTAGTTTTCCTTCCTTTCTCTCGTTTTCCTTCCTCCTATTTTCACTAGAAACAAACAAAGAGTCTTGTGATTATTACAAGACCAAAAGATAGAATTTGTTAGGCTTAACCCACTTTTTCCATTAAGAAACCTTATATTAAAGGACAATACCATTAGAAAGAGCCAACTTAATGTTTTTTATAGGCATCAATTACTGATCAGGGTAATTTCTTTCTCCACCCACATTTTTTTCCTATCCCTCCTTTTTTTTTCTAGAAATACCCCCACCCACTTTTAGAAACTACTTTTTGGACACAAATTTAATAAAAAAATGTTCTCTTTTCGGATACTAATTTTCAAAAGTGAACTTGTTGAAAATACTTCCGAAAGTTGAAGTGTAAAAAATGCTTCCAGATTTAATTTTTGCTTTCGAAAATTAGTTTCCGGAAACTTATTTCTGGAAGTGTAAAATCTTTCCATGAATTTTTCCATTCACTAGAGATGGAAATTTTTTGTCTCTAATTCCGTCTCTAAATTATCATAAGTTCCATAAATTAAATTTCAGAAGTTTCCAAATTTTTCACTCATTAGCGACGAAAAAAATTATGTAGCTCAATTTCGTCTCTAACCTAACCAAAACCATGATGTCAACCACTCAATAAAAAATGATGAACACTATTGATAGCTTCTCTCCCTCATCTGGGCAATACCCTTGTCTCATCCATCACAGTCTAGCCACCAACATCCCTCATTAAGACCACCTCAACCCCAATCTCTTTCATCCTGTTCAGCCATAAACCACTCTAATGAGCCACCACTCCACAAGAACCCAAACCACATTGTGACCACTAGAGCAGCCCCACCAAGATCCTCTACTGTTTAGAGCCTCGTCATAATGCCTTGTTCCTTGTGTGTATTTTGTCCCAGCCACCCTCTCTGCATATCTCGCCATCATTTGAGTCACCATCATCCCCGAAATCCTTTCTTACACCGTCGAAAACTACCGCGTCATCACACCAAATAAAGGCCAAAACTTTTGATCGCTTCCCACTGCCTTTATCATGTACTAATCTTGTAATACCTCCACGTCCTCAATTGCCATCACATCTTGCAGTAACCAGAACCACTGCATTGCAATATCCCATTACGCGTCGTAACCTATCTAGAAATCACCGTTGTCGAAAGTCGCGCGGATGTGGGGGGATGACGGGATGGGGGTGGGAGAAGGTTTATGAGCATGGTTTTAAATTTCGGACCACATCACATGATGCAGCTGCAATATTGCGGTTACGACAATGTTCGTAACCAAATTAGACCACAATTGCGGTGCGATTGAAAATCACAGCAGAATCCGTAACGTAACACCGCAATGACCGCAACATAACAACTTCAACAGCCGCATCAGGCCGCAAAAAGCCTTGAACCCTCATGAAAATTATTTTTCATTTTTCTTTCTTTGTTTAGTAGATTTAGAGGGAGTTTTGAAGGATTAGAGAGACTTAAGAATGACAATAGAGTGATAGTAAAGGAAAGATGGAATTTGGGAGGGGAAATAAGAGAGGTAGGATTATAAACATGATTCATGATATGTCACATTTGGTGCAAGAATAAATTAATTTCACACCGCAACGACCGCAATCCACATTGCGACAGATGCAATGCCTGCAATCACAACAGTTTCAATTTAAAATCATATTTGTGAGCAATGTTATTAAAATCAGACCGCACCGACTGTTTGGACCAGAAATCGGTGCATTGCCCGACCTAGTCAATGGCTTTGGATTGTTTTGCACGTGAACCAGTCAAAACCTGGCTTAGACCGACTGAACTGGTTAGAGCCGACCGGTTATGGGCATACCAGTTGTATGCAAAATAAATCTTGCATTTGGCAGATGTCTAGATTTGAATCTAGATCCTGAGAATACAACGCCACTACCTCAACCAGACAACCATTGTGCTTCGCGTTCCTTTAATATTATATGTGCACATTGTTTTATATATTTTCTCGTTGTTTCATCTATTAAAAAAACAAATGGACAATTTTGACACCTAGAATCCATATCTTTAAACACATGTTCACTACACATGTGACTACTTTCGGGTATAGATATTTTATTATATATTTCTATTTATTTTTTGTTAGATAATGAGTGTATGACTAGAGGGAGGTTTTTCAAAATTTTTATACAACTAAGCAATAACAAAAATCACGTGAAAGCACATGTCAAACCTACAACATTCACTACTAGAATTTTGCCCATTAGCGACCAATTTTTCGGCCGCTAATATAGGAAAATCAGTCGCTAAAACGGTTAGAGATTGAATTAGAGACCGATTTTTGAGAGTCGCTAAATCACCGGTCGCTAATTTTTAACGACCAATTTAGAGACCGAAAATTTAGAGACTGATATAGCGATTGATATTAGAGACCAATTTAGTGACAAAAATTTAGAGACTGATTTAGCGACCGATTTTAGAGACCAATTTAGCGACTGAATTTTAAAGATTGATTTAACGACCAATTTTAGATACTGATTTAGCGACTGATCTTAGACACTGATTTAAAGACCACTTTTAGAGACTGATTTAGACCTAATTTAGTGACCAATTTTAGACACTTATTTAGCACCTGATTTCTTTTTGAAATTGGAGATTGATTTAGAGACTGATTTAAAAACTATATTGACTGATTTAGCAACCATTTTTAGTGTCATTGCCAACAATTTGTTAAAACTTGTGTAACAACTGATTTAGCGACCGATTTTATTTTATTTATCTTTTTAGATATACTACATTGAGAATGATAGTATAATATAGAAGTTGGAGTTATCGTAATAAATATGCCTCATTGATATCAAAATTAAAACAATTTATTCAGAAAAAAATTATTGATTAAACTAGAAGATCCTTTGCCAAAACACATTATCACTATCTCAATAATTTAATCACAAACAAAAGATAAAAGAAAATCTAGTAGAGAGACTTGTGCTAATTTACAAACATAAAATTAAAGTGAGTATACTTTAATAGTGAGTAAACAAACTTACTACACTAATGCCAAATGCCAGAAGCAAACATTTTAACAACAACAAAAAATTCTTCACAACTCCCATTACGGCACTAAGAATCCTTGAATCTTGATAAAACACATATGTCAGATCCTAAAGCCTCACTTGAATAATTGAAGGTGACATAAGTTGATTTGTGATATGCTTGTTGACACTTTTGTACCTGCACTTGCAATGAAATTGAAATCTTTCCTCTCATTAAGGAAACAAACTTTTGGTTTTAAAATAAGGTAAAGAAATTGTTGCAAACCCCACCATAAATCATGAACAAATCCCAACCACAGGATTTAGATCCAAATGGAAACTAATAGAAATAAACATTTAAGGGCGGAATGAAGAAGGGGACGAAGCAACCATAAGGTGACAGGAATGTACCAGTAAGATGCAAATAATAGAGAAGTGACAACGAGACGATGTGAACGGTGGCAGCTTCGCAGGGTGAACGACGGTGGTTGCCAACGTGACACTCCAACGGTGGCGTTTACGACAATGGAAAGACCTTGTCGTGGGAATGGCTCACGAACTGTGTCGCACCTGCCAATCGTCTATCTCAGAAGGAAGGTGTGGTATAGGGAATGGGTTGAAGGTTTCACGGGAAAATATTGGGTTTAGGGATTTTGGTTGGAGTGAATCTTGGTTTCGCGGGATATAGATTAGTATATTACTTAATACTGGTATTTTGAATAGCATAAAAGTAATTTATTTATTTTTATTACGAAAAATGGTTTATAAAATATAAAATATAAAAATGTCAGCGACCGAAAAGTCCGTCTCTAATTTAGGGACCGAATTTTTGGTCTTTCCCTACAAATTTGATTTCCCACTTGTAAAGCTAGAAAGATTAGCCACCGAAAATTCAGTCTCTAACTCAGAGACCGATTTTTCGGTCCCTAGCACAAATTCATTGTCTCATCAGCTTACCAAGGTTGCACGATATTCTTACTAAAATTTGAGACGGAAAAATCGGTGGCTAATCAATAATTAGATACTGAAATTTCGGTTTATAATAATTGAATTCCTTTTTATATATAATGTATTAATTATTTAGAGACTGAAGATTCAGTCGCTAATCAATAATTAGCCACCGATTTATATTTGCGACCGGTTTAGAGACCAACACTATTTTGGTCACAAATCCCAAAATTTTGGTCGCTAAATCGGTCTCTATAGTGCTAAAAAATATTTGGTCTCTTAATCAGTCTCTAAACTATAATTTTCTAGTAGTGATTTCATTGTCGAATAAATGACCAACCTCTACTACCATTCTACTTCCTGACAACCTTTAATCCCCTCTTGTGAAGAACTATTCTTTTCCTTCATCCTTTATCACATTTCCATCAATGGAGATCTAGGTTGAAGTTACCTTGATTCAAAATTCTAAACTTCTTCTATTGAATATCATGACTCCAGTTCACAATCACTTCATCACGCTACGGGTTGCTTTCCTTTCCCGGTGGATCAACTTTGCTTCTTTCCCTTCCTTCTCCTTTTTATATGATTTTCAGTTTCATGGATAAGAACCATTGCTCCTTCTTTGCTTCTCCTCTTACTTTGTCTCCAAATCTCTTCGACAACGACGTCGTGTGTTTCAATTACGCTCTTAATTTTTCCCTCCCTCCGATTTTGCGTTTCAGTTTCACGACTTTTTTTCTTTCTCTCCCTCCATCCGTATTTTAAACATTCATGTGTGCAAAGTTGACTCAGTAAATAAGGGTTAGCTGGCAAGAGTGTATAGTCACAGTACCATTTTTAGTGTAGGAGAATCATTTTCAAATATAAAATTACAATAAAGGGCATAATGAAGATTTTCAAAAAAGGGTAAAAAATTATTTACATGTGGTGTGTGCTCACCTCTCTGGTCCTCCACTTTAACTCAGGGAACGCCCACCTATCGTTTTGACTCATGGAACTCCTACCTATACTTGGATCTGGAACCACATGTTTGGTGTGGATGGTCGTGTTGTTGGGTTTTGGAAGGTTAAACGCAGCGAAAAATTGAACTTTTAAAATTTAAATATATCAAAAACCCTCCAAGGATCCCTGCAAAAGCCATAAATCGTGTTATAGAGCATGCCTTTTAGTGCTTTCTTTTTTTTCCAAACCATGGGCATGCAAAAGTAGCTATGTCTCCATCGGTATTCACGCGAGCGCGATACTATGACTTCCTATTTCGCAGTTCTAGCGGCGGCGAATAGATGATTGTCTTTTGTCTCATTATGAGGGATGGTGATATTTATAGAAAACCTTTTTCACTTTCATGTTTGGAGTATTAGAGTAATCACTTATTAGCTACCATCAATACATTCTATATATTGCGGCGGTGGCTAACACTCATAGTGAGCATTAGGCTTTAGTGATACCTACCCATGTGCAAGCCCAAACTAATGGGTTAGTCCATTTAGTCTTACTAATTGAGCTTTACATCACTTGGACTTTTAATCTAATTAAAATCCCAATTTTAACCATTTAATGACTTCAGTGTCCCAGTGAGCTCGTTCTAAGTGTGTGGCTCTGTAGGTTCCCATTATGTTGGTAGTAACATTGAAGTCTTATTTTAATATTACAAGTAGTGAATGGTATCTAGCAAAACATTTCTACTACCCAAATAAAAAAATGTCAATGTGATTTGACACATAACCAGTCTGCGACCAATATTACCATGTACGTATAGCCCTTTGTCCATATATCTAGATTGAACACAAGGCATGAAACGTGTCATCCTTGTATAGTTTAATCCCGGTTTCTCGATTTCCCGAGTAGACTTCAAACAAATAATAATAATAATATTATTTGGGCACGACCATGCACTTTGTAGTCTCACTCAATCAAGGGGCCCAAAATATAACTCATATTATGTGGGAGGGACAAATCCCATCTAGTCACTCCTATCCCTCCACATGATTTGTGGCATACTCGGTAACCACCTTTATAGTCATTGGGTTAGACATGAAGTTTGATGGCACCAAAGCATACGACTCCTCATGTTAGGAACCATAGTGACATCAGATCAAAGGACCACATACACCATTGCAACTATGAGAATCGCTAATGACGTACACAATAACCCATGTGGCACTCCCATGGTGGGTCAGTCCAATACACCATTAAAACCCTTTAATATGTACCCATGTGAAAAATCCATGACTAGTGAGACATAGTTATCAATCTACTCACATAGTAGTCTCGACGTATCATTGTTGTCCTTTTTCACAATAATACTTGACTAGGGATGATTTGAGAATGAAGTTCTAAAGTAGCCTATAGAATCTCACATTCTCACTATCAAGTCAAACTTGATATCTTGTAGTCACGAACAAGTCATTCTAAGGACTTTATTATATTAATTAATCAATATAATAAAGAATGCCTTTTATAATTAACATGGCATATATTGTATGCTAAAAAGAGTCAATATACCACTGGCCTATGGGCATATACACCAACATGTGTTGGGTGCAGTGACGTGCGGTGTGGACAGTCATGTGCGCTAGGTGTAGCGAAGTGCATCAATGGACTTGTAATTAATTTTTGCAATGTGATATATGAGTGACAATGGTACACAGTGGCTAGTTAGAGGTTAAAGCTTGGAAATGAAGGAGTGATGGTGCGTTTATTGGTTTAGTGGTTGTGTTACATTTAGAGGTGGTGGAAATCGATGGAAGGAGATGAGTGACGATGGGTTGGAGGAAAAGAGGATGAGGAGTGACTAGGAATATCATCAAATGAAAAGTGAGAGTAGGGTTTTGGTAAAGTATGTTTATTTATTTCAAGATATTTTTATTTTATAAATATAATAATGTATATTTTTTATTTTTTATATATAAGCAGGTCAGCCTATCAGGCTTGATAAACTTTTCCATGCCTAAGTTTGGCCACTTTAAATATATAGGTTTTCTAAAAGAGTAAACAGGCACTTTTGTCCTTGAATTTTATAGCGTCATACACTTTAGTCCCTAACATTTGGAAATCTCTTTCTTAGCCCTTGGCGTTATTCTCCATCTTTCACTTCAATTCAAAACATTAACTATGGTTAACTGGGTGCTAACATGTCAAATTAAGTGACTCTGTTGATGCTACAATGCTCTAAAATGACATTGTTTTACGTCTTTTTTTTAATTTTTCCATGTTCATCATTCTTCTACCCTTCTTCACCATTCTTCTTCTGGAAGAGATCTTTGAGTTTGATATAACCACTTTTTTTATCAAGAGTATTTTGTTGTTAAGTTGAGACCTTGATGCTTCAAGTCTTTGCTGCATATCTCATTGCAAGGGTTTGACTGTTGCCGCTACAAACCCAATTGCTATTGCAATTCTGGAGGCCGGGTTTGAATCTATGGCATTGATTGTTGCTTTGAAGCTTATGGCTGTGATTGTTGCATATGAGATGGTAACAAATTTGATGAATTTGTTGTGATTGTTGATGTATTGGAACCTTTGGTTGTTGTCACTATCATTATTATTTTTTCTCTCGACCAATTTTATTTTGTATGAACTGTTCAGGTTCCTAAACTTATTTTTCCTTTTTGTGCGATGCATGGGCAAGGTAATCATCAAATTCAAAAAATCTTGTATCCGTTTTAAAGAAAGGAACCTAAATTGGTTGCAATATTTTATTAGAGTTCTAGATTAGACCATGGGTGAAAATTCAAATCCAAGGAGTGTCTCATCTCATCTCATCCTTTGTAAATGTCATCTTTGATGCTCTCTCAAACCAAGAGTCAAGGCTCTTCCCCAGTGGTAGTAAGGTTTATTTGAGAAAGTGAAATGTCCTAAATTTGTGGCAACGTCAATGATGTATTAATTTAAAAATGGAAAAAGGCGTAAAGAGGAAAAAGGGAAGAAGAAGGATGACTAGAGAAAAATTAAATAAATAATGCAAAAGACGTCGTTTTAGAGCAGTGTAGCACCCACAATGTTACTTAATATGACACATCAACACCCATTTAACAAAAGTTAACACTTTGGACTATGGTGAAAGATGGAGAGTAACTTCAAAGACTAACGTAGGGGATTCCAAATCTCAGGGACTAAAGTGCAAACATAATTATGTATTGAAATCTAAGACTAATGCTTTAGTAAAAAAACTCATTTATTTTCTAAAATAATTAGTTTAATATGGGTACGTTTGGATAAAAGTTTGCAAACGTAAGTTTAAACATAACTTACATTTGCACACTTAAGTTTGTAAAAGCAACATGGAATTACGTTTGTATAAACATGAATTCAAGATAAAAATTGTACTCAAACACAATCTCTAACGCAAATTCAAACATACTCAAAAAATCATTTTACGTTTGCGAACGTATCTTTGGGATTACAAAATGTAATCCAGACATACATATACGCCGATTAAAAAAAGAATAGTTCCAATTAAGGTAAAAGTTACAACTTAATGATACTTTACCATTAAAAATGGAAATCTGGTAAATAAACCATTTCATTTACAATAGACTTTAATAAAATATGAAAGTATGGATGTCTCAAAATCCGTCACCCGACCCAAATCTGACCTACCCGACAACCCAAGTGAATAAACGGGTGGGTGGTAGCATGTCAACGAGTCCGCGGATGAAAAGAAATGGGTTACAACATGTGTTTTTGGGTGGGTTTGGGTGGATCAAATCTGAACTGTCGGTACCCGGATCTGCCCGATAGTATATATAGTCTTTTAAAAAAACCCTAATCAGACAACTCTCACACTCAGCTGCTTCTGATTTTCTCTCTTCTCCAATCTCCCATCTCAGACCCTTTTTCTTCTCCCATCTCAGTCTCTCTTTCTTTCTTCTCCTATCTCGATCCCTCTTCTCTTGCACTCAATCTTAATCCCTCACCTCCTTGCGGCTGAGGATGGTGCGGTGCGTGGAGCAAAGTTGCGAACAAAGGCGACGCCGGCAGGGGATCGTGACGGCGTTGACAACGCGCTGAGGAAAGCTTGCAGGATGAGAACGACGACGAGATGATCTGTGACTAAGTTGAGAAGGCTCGCGGGGAACTATGGGAAACAACAATGGCGCCTTCGAGAATGCTCACAGGGAACTACGATCTATGGCTGAATGGACCTTTTGAGTTTGTGGATCTGTGGGTTAACCGGTGGTTTCCACTGTTGGCTGTTCTGATTCTTTTCCTTTCTTTTTTGCTCACAATATGTTTGAGACTAATTTTTGGGTTTAAGACAAAATCTGTTGTGATTCGTTATTTTTCTTGTTTTTTAAATATGTATGGGACAAAAAGATGTGAAGTTTGGTTATGGCTCTCTGGATTTGTGGATCTGTTGTGTTGTTTGTTCTTCCTTTTTCTATTTTGCAATGAGATAAAAACCCGATTACTGGATCTGAAATCTGAAATAACCAACCCGTTTCAACCGAAAACTCGATGTAACCGTGACCCGAACAAACCGATTGCAAATGCAGACGAGATCGGTCTATGTTTTGCACATGTCTCGGTTTTGGTTGGTTTGGAAATTTTTGGCCCTAAAATGACTAAAATCGACCGACAGAGACCCCTATATGAAAGTAACGTATAAACAAATGAATGAATGAATGAATCAACAAAAATAATAAATAAATATCCACAAAAGGTATGAAATATTCACTAACTATTATAAAATAAATCTAAATGATTTAGATATGGATATCCAATCGCTTTCCATTAAAATAACTTCATGAAAAAAATGCTAAAATGATGTTGGCTCATCGGAACAAGCTTTCATTCATTCTCGCACATTAAGTTGGTAATAAATCATGGATAGCAACTAATTATACAACTACAAAATGGGCATTGAGCCATTGGTTGTTCTATAAAGCCATAAACACGGATGCCAATGCAACTTGTGCAAACGAGAAAGAGTCTTGGAAGGTCATACAACATTCGAAGATCCCTTATCATTTGGTTATAAATTGGCTGATGATCTATGGATGCAGACCAACAAGAGTTTTCCAACCAAACGCTCCTTCCAACATTGACCATTGGCCTAAAATCGAATATCATGTATCCAGTCTCAGTGTGTCTGTAGTAAATAAGTCTACGCTCTGAAACCGAAATAACAAATACGTAAGTTAGTTTTATTAATTTCCACTAACAACAAAAAAGAGCATTTCTTGATTGTTATTTGCTATAGATAGCAGTAATGTTACCTCACTATCATAAAGTTGTTCCCAGGGAAAAGAAGCAAGACCATCGGGGTTATTGTGAAGGGAGTTGTACAATGCACAAATATCCACGATGGTATCCATGACAAAGTGAAATAGGATAAGTGAGAGAGTCCTCTATATATTATATCATAAGATATGGCTATTTATAATAGAATTTTAGGGTATAAATAATAAAAACATCACACATCCAAAATGAATTGAATAATTACATTTACATTTAAAATATTTAAATTTTAATTAAATAATATATATTACTCCAAAAATTATCTTAATTTCCCCCTTATTTATGTAAATGCAACAAACCGCTTGAACTGAAACCGTTTCCAAAGTCATAGTGGTGTGAAACACGCTAAGTATGTGTTTGATTTACATCAAAATCACGTTACAAACATGGATTCAGGCTAACGCTACAGATAGTAGCTTTGCTTTGGTTGCACACTTGTAACGTAATTTTGAGATAAATTCAACATGCTACAAATTGCTTTAAATAAGAGCAATTATGTTGCTTTTTTTCAAATTTGGAAAGTTGATGGATTTTTTATTGAATAAAAAGTTAAAATTAATTAAATATATCTATATTTTTAATAAAAATATCCACATGCATAGTCTCCTAGACTACTCTCTCAAATACTAGGTGATGGTTAAATACTCGAAGGAAGAACTTTGTTGTCCATAAAGGTTCTAATCAGCTTGAGTAGAATTGCCTCCCAAGAAAGATACCTATGGTCAATTACACAAAAAATCGGGGGTGCATGATGGTTGGGTAAAATCTCCAAAAGATGGTAATTTTATAGGTAAAGTTTAAGTAACAATTCATCTAATTTCTACTATTAAAATTGGTCAATTAACTTCTACTACAATCAACTTTATTGGATAAACAAATTTATAATATCCATATATATACACATATAAAAGAAATTTATAGGGTAAATAATATAGGGATTTAACTATTTAAGTCTAAATATTGAAAAGAATTCCTTCCCATGGAAGATAATTGTTGTTTATACCAAAAATATCTAATAAAAACATCACACACTTGACATCCCAAATGAATTAGATAATTACATTCATATTAAAAATATTCAAATTTTAATTATTAAATATATATTACTCCAAAGATTATCTTAATTTTTCCCCAGTTATTTAAATTCAACAAACCGCTCGAATGGAAGCCATTTCCAAAGTCAATGTGGTGTGAAACAAGCTGAATTGCTTTAAATGAGAGCAATTATGTTTTTCTTTTCAAAATTGGAAAGTTGACATATTTTCCATTAAATAAAAAGGATATATTAATTAAATGTTTCTATGTTTTTTAATAAAAATATCAACATGCATATCCTCTTAGACTACTATCTCAGATCATGGGTAATAGTTAAATACTCGAAGGAAGAATTTTGTTGCCCATAGAAGCAATGTTATAAAACTCGTGTTAGGAATATGCACAAGAGACTTATATATTTATGAACATCCATCACTTGTATCATGTTATATTATAAAGGCAAACTTATTCTTTTAGAATATAATTATTGTCCTTAGAATAGTAAGCTTAAACTTCATAAGGAATCAAGTAGATGACTTGATCGTGAGAGCTTATGAAGAACTATTCTTAAATGGTCCCTAGTCAAGTATCATCTTAGGACAAAGATGCATTTAGACTAGTATGTGAGTTCATTGATGATCGCATCTCACAGATCATAGATATGAGATATCATGCGCTCACATAGGTACACATTAAGAGTAATGGTGTACTGGACAGACCCACCTTAAGAACGTTGCATGGATTGTTACATAAGTGTCATGAACGTTTCTTAAATTGATAAATGTTATATAAAGTCCTTTGACCTGAAATCACTACGATTCCTACATAAGGAATTATATGTTTTGAATATCATCAAACATTGTCTGTAACAGGGTGATCATAAAGTTGGTATTTGGACATATAATAAATTATGTGGTGGAATGTGAGCGCCCTAGATGGGATTTGTCCCTCCTATGTAACAGGAGTTATATCTATAGGCCTCTTGATAAAGTGAGACTGCAAAATGCATGGCCATGCTCAGGAGGATAAACATGAGATGTTTATTTTCTGTACAGTCTACTTGGGGATCAAGAAAATATATAAATTGAACTATACAAGGTTGACACAATCCATGTCCTTGTGTTCAATTAGATATTTAAACAAAGGGACATATCATATAAATTATCATAAAATAGGATTTATCAAAGTTATTGATAATCTCAATATTTGGATAGTGATGTGTTGCTAGATACCGCTCACTATTTATGATATTAAATATAAAAGGGTTTTATTTTAATATTATAACCAAATATTAAAAGCCTATTGGGTCACACGCATACAACAAGCCACTAGGAAAGGATAATAATTCTAATTTAATTTAATTAGAATTATAACATAATGGGCCAAGCCCATAAGTGTGAGGGTTAAATGAATGAAGGGGTAAAACCCTAGCCACCACTCTATAAATAAAGCATAAGATGCACTACCCCAGACACACATGAGCAATCGCTTCTTACTTTCTAAGGCTACTAGCAGAGCTGAGGAGGGTTTCCTAATTTGGTTGTTGGCGTGGATACCAATAGAGACGTGGCTACTCTTGTCTCGTTTGTAATCCTAATAAGGTACGACCTTTCGTTTTAATACCTTTTATGCCTTGATTCGTGTTTTCGCAAAACGATTATAACAAGGGAATCCATTTATTTCCGCTGCACCCTGACCACATGCTTGATTCCCTTCAACTCGCACCGGTGATTGACTCGGTCAGGTCACTGGGTTAATGGGTCAGTGGTCGAACCAGTGAGTCACTGGTTGAACCGGTTGAACTGGCCTATATTAAAAAATTATAAAAAAAGCATTACACAAACTATTATTTCACCTGTTCACACTCCAATTTCTCAAAATATTACCATCACAAAAGTACCCAATTAATATATCAAGGTTTAGAGACTCCAATTCCAGTCATGAATAATTGAATATAGCAATAATTCAAAATTTCAAATATCAATTATACATTTATACAACAATCAGACTCCAATTTCAGATTTTCAGTCATGATTCATGAATATACCTCAGTTGCGGTTGAGACTTGAGAGAGGCTTGGAGAGTGACGGTGAGGGGGGCGGAGCAGAACGCCAGAGCTGCGGCAGGGAAGGAGGCAGAGCAGAACGGTGGAGTTGCGGCAGCTGCGAGGTGCGACGACCAACGACGTACAGCGAGACGTACAACAACGAGGCGGAGCTGCGGCAGCGAGACGGAAACTGGACAGAGACGACGAGACGGACGACAGACAGTGACGCCGGACAACGGCGACACAACGACGGCGGCACAAGGTGACCGTGAGTCTTAGCCTCTTAGGGTTTTCAGCTTCTCCTTTAGTTCCTTTCAAAAGTTTCAAGACAATGAATTGAAAATGAATGTGTGAAACCGAGTCTCGTGAGTCTCTCGTGTCTGCGTGCGAAGCTGAGATTTTTTTTTTTGGAACTAATCAAAACGACGTCGTTTTGTTAGTTAAAAAAAATAAAATGGGGTGACTCGTCGGGTCACCCAAACCTTGCCGAGTCACCGGTTTATTACCCAAACCCACCGGTTCGACCCGGTTCACACTGGTTCTGTGACATAGCCGATCCAAACAGTGGCTCGAACCGGTTATATGGTCGGTTCTCGGGCCAACCGGTCGGACTGGCCGGTCCGAGCCGAGTTTCATAACATTGCATAGAAGTCCTAATCGACTCGAGTATGATTGTCTCCCATAAAAGATACTTATGGTCTTATAAAAAAAATCGTGGGTGCATGACAATTAGGTAAAATCTCCCGAAGAAGGTGATTTTATAAGTAAAGTTTAAGTAACAATTCTTCTAATTTCCACTATTAAATTTTCCAATTAACTTCTGCTGCAATAAACTATTGTTGTTTATACAAATTTATAAAAATATCCACATATATATACATATATATATGCATATATATATACATACATATAAAAGAATTTTATAGGGTAAATAATGTAGGAAATTAAGTCTAAATATTGAACAGAATTTCCTCCTATAAAGGAAAATTGTAATGAATGACAAAAAAATCTATTAAAAACATCCTACATCCCAAATGAAGTCAATAATTAGATTTACATTTAAAACATTTAAATTTTAATTATTGAATATATATTACTCTAAAGAATATCTTTATTTTTTCCTTAGTTGTGTAATGCAACAAACCGCTCGAAGGAAACGTTTCCAAAATCAATGTGGTGTGAAACACACTAAATTGCTTTAAATAAGAGCAATTATGTTTTTTTTTTTCAAATCGTGAGTGATGGTTAAATATTCCAAGGTAGAATTTTTCTGCCGATAGAGGTCTGAATGGACTCGAATAGAATAATGTCTTCCATGAAGGATACATATACTCTTAAACAAAAAAAAAATCATGGCTACATGATGGTTAGGTTAATCTTGTGAAGGTGGCGATTTTAGAGGTAAAGTTTAAGTAACAATTCATCTAATTTCTACTATTAAAATTGGCTAGTTAACTTTTACTGCAGTCAACTGTTGTGGATAAAAAATATAATATCTATACATATATACACATATAATAGAAATTTATAGGGTGATTAATATAGGAATTTTAGTTTAAATATTGAATAGGATTTTCTCCGTGGACAATATTTGTGGTTTATAACAAAAAATATAATAAAATATCACATCCCAAATGAATTGAACAATTACATTTACATTTAAGATATTTCAATTTTAATTATTGAATATATATTACTCTAAAGTTTATCTTTATTTTCCCCTTTTATATGTAAATGCAACAAACCGCTCGAATGGAAACCATTTGTAAAGCCAATGTGGTGTAAAACACGCTAAATTGGTTTAAATAAAAGGAATTATGTTTTTTTAACATTTAGAAAGTTGATGGATTTTTTATTAAATAATAAAGTAGAAATAATTAAATCAAATATTTCTAAGTTTTTTTAATAAAAATATCCACATGCATATCTTCTTAAACTATTCTCCTAAATTGTGGGTGATTTTTAAATACACAAAGAAAGAATTTTCCTGTCCATAGAGGTCCTAACCGTCTTGAGTAGCATTGCCTCCCTTGAAGGTTACTTATCATCTTGCATAAAAAAATCTTTTGTGCATGATAAATTGATTAGGTAGATTTTATAAGTAAAGTTTAAGTAATAGTTCATCCAATTTGTACTATTAAAATTGGCCAATTAACTTCTACTGCAATCAACTATTGTTGGATAAGCAAATTTATAATATCCGTACATACATACTCATATAACAGAAAATTATAGGGTAAACAATATAGGAATTTAAGTCTAAATATTGAACAGGATTTCCTCCTGAGAAGAATAATTGTGGTTTATATATAAAAAAATCTAATAAAAACATCCTACATCCCAAATTAATTAAATAATTACATATAAACTTAAGTAATTCAATTTTAATTATTGAATATATATTACTCCAAAGATATATTAATTTTTCCCTTATTTATGTAAATGCAAAAAAGTCGCTCGAACGGAAAACCGTTTCCAAAGTCAATGTGGTGTGAAACACGCTAACTTTCTTTAATAAGGGCAATTAGTTTTATTTTTAAAATTTGGAACGTTGATGTATTTTCCGTTAATAAATGCTTACAATTAACTAAACATTTCTATGTTTTTTTAAGAAAAATTTCAACATGCATGGCCTCTTAGATTACTCTCTCAAATTGTGGGTAATGGTTAAATACTTGAAGGAAGAATTTTATTGCCCATTGACATCCTAACCTGCTCGAGTAGGATTGTCTCCCACAAAAGATACATATGGTCTTACACACAAAAAAAAATCATGGGTGCATGATTATTAGGTAAAATCTCTCGAAGAAGGCGATTTTATAGGTAAAGTTTAAGTAACAGTTTATCGAATTTGTACTATTAAAATTGGTCAATTAATTTCTACTACAATCTACTATTGATAGGGTGTTTGTATAAGATTGTGGCTAAAGTTTTATCTAGGAGAATTAGAAAGGTTTTGGAAGATATTGTAACGTCTTAATTCTGGAAACCTAGGAACAGTACCCGTTGGAAGCACCTTCCTAAATTTTTAAAATTATTTTTGCGACATTACCGATATCGTAAACATACAATACGTACAAAGCATAGGTAACTAACATTTACTTAAGCAGACTTTCCAAACATACAGCTATACAACAATTGCCACTAATTGGCTACAACACAACAGGAACAATTAACTCATTTACTATCCTCCTTCATATGCAAAAGAGTCTAGCTTTTCTGATTCATGTAACGTCTAGGCGAAATTATCCATCCCTATGCCCAAATCTACCTTTCCAGGCTCCAGCTGGACATCCTGCATATCTAAAATGTTCCACAAAACGTGTGGTGAGACTTACGTCCCAGTGAGTGTGATAAAACATGCAGTGTAGGGTAGCATGCAAATGAGATGCAACGGTCAACATACTCAACAATCCCAATACATGAAAAATGGCTATGAAATTATGCAACATGACTATGACGTGTTTTTACCCGACAACCGGGGTTTTTTCTCTGGCTGTGACTGTGATTGAGCGCTCGACCATGTGACCAAGGACTGTCGTCCAGGTCCACCTATGATTAAGTTTTATCATTAATCAATGATTTAGCATGAGGACCATCATCTACCTCTTGGCCAAGAGTATGATGTGGTTACCTTGTTCTTTTATAACTGATTGCCCAAAGGCCTGTGATGGTCTGAAGACTCTGTGACAGTCCGAAGACTTTGTGACATATACTTTCTGGCCAATAGCCCATGAATGCTTGGGGATATTCTCATTGCTTATACACACACACACATACATACATCAATGAATGGGAATGACATGGTATGTATAGACAATTGTTTCCTGGAGATTTGCAATCAAACGTACACATACTCTAGGGTTCACAAGCACCAATACATACAACTCAAGAAGATATTTACTAGCCCTAGAAACAATCAATACCACTCACAAACAGAGAAATTAAGCAAAGGGGAAAGAAGAATAGGGAGCATACATGGGCAAGGAAGATGATAGTGAGTGGGTCACCACACTCACCTCAAGAGGCAGAAAATAAGATGATTGAGGGGTGAAGAATGATGATCCAAGGCTCTTCTAGAGACTTGATGTAACACCCCAAAAACTGGACTTAAGTGGAATTTAGTGGAGAGTTAGGAGGGGAATAAATTCTAAGGAAGGGATAGGAGATTTAGTTAGGAATTCATGAGTGTAAGGAAATTTAGGAGGAGAAAACAATATCAAGCCCCAAGTGATCGTAGGTTTACCTTAGAGGCATATCATACTAAGTTTGGTCATCAGGTATGTTAAGATGGTTAAGAAATAGGCTTTAGGGGCAAAGAAATTGTATTTGGTGATTAGAGAGGATAAGGAATTGATCATTTCAGGGTTTCTAGGGAAGGTTTAGGGGGTTAGAAAAAGATTGGAATGAGGTAAAAGCATAAAAAAACCATAAAATTGGATTTTGGATGTGCACGCTCAAGCGCTGCACCAGGATCACGCTCAAGCGTGCGCGTGACAGAATCATTAAGGGGCTTCTGGTTGTGCACGTTCAAGCGCTGGCACCAGGGGCACGCTTGAGCGTGCGCGCGTCAGATTTTTTTTATAAAACAACGACCTTCTTCTTTCCTTTTATTTTCTTCTTCCTTCATTTAGGGTTAGAGAGAGAGAGAGAGCAGAGATTAGAGAGAGAAAGTGAGAGGGAGCTAAGGAGACTTGGCTAGAGGTTCACCATCGCTATCTTCAACCTTTGGAGCTAGGGATTCTTGTTTGTTCCACCATCTTCTTCCCCAAATCCTCCCTATTTGTGTGAGTGTGGTTCTCACCTTCTTGGGTTCTTGTTTGCTATCTCATTGTATGCTCCCCATTCTTCTCCCTCTTGCTATTAGTGATGATTAGAGTAGGTTTTATGTGAAACTAGGGTGAAATCTTGGATTAATTGCATGTGTGGCTTTGTTGCCTAAACCCTAGGTTAGAAAATTGGGGATTTGAGGATTTTCTTGTATGATTGATGATGGAACCTTGATTATGTGATTATTTGAAGTCAAAAATAGGATTTATGTGTGTATTGCTTTGGATTGCTTGATTTTGGATCAAACCTTAGGTTAGAGTATTTGGGGGTTTCATGAAATTGGAGGTTTGGGGATGTCGGTTATGCCTATAATTGCTTATGTTCATGCTTATTATCATGTTTATGCACTGATTGAATGTTTGTACATGTTTCTAACCCCCACCGTGTTCATGGAAATGTTTTGGGTCTTTGACCTCATGAAAATGAAAAAGGAAATGTTTTGGGTCTTCGACCTCATGATAATGGTAAAGGAAAATTATTTGGGTCTTTGTACCTCATGGAAATGGTTTTGGGTCTCATGACCTCATGAAATTGTTTTTGGGTCTTTAGACCTCATGTAAATAATCATGTTTTGGTCCCTGGACTCATGTTTTTGAGACTCTGTCTCCGGTCCTTGGACTCATGTTAATTAAGCAAGAATTGGTCCATGGACTCATGTTTTAAGGCCTTCCTTGGTCCATGGACTCATGTTAAAGAATTAAATAAATTCTGGTTTGAATCTATCACAGTTAATGGGTTAAGGTCTTATGGCCTTCAGGGACGACGGTCTCTGTTAGTCTGAGCTCATTGTAGCCTCACAGATAAGTGGAAAGACCCCCTTGGGTGTTGGGTAAAACACTTCATGACTGACCCTGCATTTATGATTTTCCTTGGATGACTAACCCTATATGTCTTGACTTTCTATTAAAAACACTTTTATAATTGTTGAAGTTATGCTTTACTTCTATATGTATGTGTTTTGTTTTCCCCTACACCGTACACACCGATACCTCACTCACTGGGACGTAGTCTCATCCCACGCTATGGGAAAAACATTTTTAGTTGTGCAGGAAAGGATTTCTTAGCATTGGAGGACGAGTCAGAGTCTTGAGCGGACCCTCCCGCCTCCCCAACTGCCAGTTACCTTAGGACTCTCAGATTTAATAAAGTTATATATTGACTAAGAATTGTATATGTATGCATATGTATTTAAATCATTGGATTGTATTATTTGAAGAGAAGGATGTGAATGTTGGTTTGGCCATGGAGGCCCATTTTGCTATAGATTTGGACTAGTCATGGTGATATTATAAACTGTACTGGTATTTTTCTGAGTTTCAGGTTAAGTTGTAAAATTGGGAAATGTTCAATTTTCAGGGGAAACTCTGTCGGATTACCGGTAGGAGTTTTATGGACCATAACACTCCAAAGTGTAGGTTCTTTCCCTAGGTCTTAATTAAGAATCAATATTGAAAATTTTTATGTATGAATTTTGTGGAAGCCTAAGCAACGTTGGATTGCTTAACCGTCGTGTGATTTGTATTTCGGTACACGAAATGCGCGATATAATTTCAAAATTTGAATAATGTTTCCAACGGACATTCTTCTTGAATTAAGAAATTAGGACGTTACACTTGAGGCTTCAAACCAAGCTTCTTGCTCTTCCTTCTTCCTTCTCTATTTCTATCTCTGTGTTTCTCCTCTCTAAAAGGTGAAGAATGGTGTGAGAAAATGAGAGTTGAAGCCCTAACTAAAGCTAATTACAAACTGGTCTTGGGCATTCTCCCTCAAGCGAGAGGCTCTTTGCTTGAGCGAGAATACTCTAGAGAGCACCCCCTCTCTAGATGATTCTCGCTTAAGCGAGGCCCCCTTCTCGCTTAAACAAAAATCTTCCAGAGAGCCCACTTTCAAACCTCTGCTTCTCGCTTGAGCAAGAGCCTCCTCGCTCAAGCGAGAATATCAGATTCCAAAATTCCCCATATTTACTGTATTCTGCTCAAGTGCGCCTTTCTCGCTCAAGCGAGCCCTTCTCGCTGAGCGAGAACATCATGACTTAGAATCCTGATTTCTCACTTTTAGCTTTTCTTTTATAATTTCCTTACCCTTTCTTAATCCTTTTTTTTTCTTAAAACCTATTTCCCTACTAACCCGGTTTCTCTAATCTTAACTCTTTCTCTCATTCCCGTCAACTTCTAAACTTACTCCAATCCATCCTAATCCAATTCCTTCGTTCAAAAGCTTCTACTCTCTTTCCCGTATTCATACCTTGATAGTCTCTCAACCTCGAGGTGTGATCCCTCCTAAGTTCCTCCTACAGTTGTGTTGGGTTTAATAGCGGGTTTTTTCTTCTAAATTTCCCTTAAGCTCATAAACTCTCAATGAATTACCTATATCTTCTCTCAATCTACCCTCAAACTTTTAAATTCTCATTCTACATCTAACTTCCTTCCCTTGGTAGAATTCACACTTAAGCCTTCTACTATATTTTCTAGGTCCTGATCTTCGGATGTTACATTCTACCCCACTTAATTAATTTTGTCCTCAAAATTTGCTTCATTTACCCTCAATCACTCCACTTCACCCTCATGAATCCCTTATGATATTTGCATGCCAACTAGTGTTCCTACCCTCCACCCTACTAGAGTCTCCCTAACGGACCTGACTCTAGGTTCTCGTGTGAAGCATCACCTATCCGGCGACACATGTCCTCCGTGATCTCTACCCGGCTAAAGCGTGCCTTATGGTTCCTAACCTAACTCGATCGTCTTTGCTCTAGCGTACGACCGTAGTTCTGCTCTACTAACCTAGCGATGAGACTTGAGAGGACATGCAGTGTAGCTATCTTGTTCTACTCAATTGAGAATTTCCTCACACCGCTAGGAACATAGCGAGGCTAACCCCAAACTTCTACCCTTTTAAATAAACATCAACACCTACCAAGGTTGTCAGATCAGCTCTGACACCTAAACGGTACACGTAACGACAACACCCAAGGTTTCATTCGATTGTTATCTAGAACGGTCCCTCTGAAGGGTCACTGTCCCTTGCCACACCACTCGGGGCTGAAGGGACAAGCACCTCGAATTCTGACTTTTGATCTCCAACACACTGCCTGTTGTTGAATCTATGCACTGCAAAGTGTTGGTGGGTTGGGAACCACCATTAGGAATATGGCTAGTGGCAGACAGAACCGGTTTGCGTGCCCTTTGCATCGTACTGGTGTTGGCTAAAGTTGTGTGTGCGGTACTCTGATATACAAAACTGTATGCGTGGCTGAGGAGGGGGAAGAAGCAAAGTGATCACTTCTCTCTAGTGAGAACAGATCGGAAAATGATAAGATATTATGCTAGGTCCTAACACCGGAATCCCTAAAGACCCCCTCTCAAAACTCAGACTCCTCCCGGTTACCCCCCTTCCCTGAGGTTGTTGAGCCTATTGGGAATCGATTGAGGTTTCTGCTGCGCACTCCAAACCCCCTAACTTGGTGGTGGCTCAAATCCTAAGAGTATTCTAGTCGGTTTCTTTTCATCTATCTTACCCCCAAATTTGGGTCTACAGTCTGTATCTCTCTCGCACTGCTCTCTACCTCTTAGTCCTATAGGGTTCTTCTTCTTGGAATCCTATGGAATAGTGAATTCTTCCTAAACCGACCCTATAAAATTTTTAACCTGATAGGAGGGGTTTGCTAAACCAACTCTCATGATTGATCATCCTCGTTACTTACCCCGATCCCTAGCATTTGAATTCTCTATCACCCACTCACGGTTCCTCTAATCATATCGATGGCGACCTCTGGTACCTGAACTACAGGCCTAGTTCAGAACTGTACTTTATTTCCTGTCCATTTCCCGAAGCTATAACTATACGGTGGAGACATGAAAGAGCTTAAACAAGGAAGTCCCCTTCCTTGTCCGAAGTGAGGAACTGAGAAGGTTAACTGATTGGGATCGGTATGCTTGATGAGGCCCGTGACTCTATCAACTCTCCCGGAGGAAGACTCGGGCTACAAGAAATAGGACGACTCAGGTTGTCACCGGAGACCCTCCTCGAAACAACTGGAAGAGTGCTAACAAGGAAGAAGGAAGAATGGAAATATCATATTATAAGCATCCAGGTAAACCTATGATGTGAGAAACTGGATTGGTATATGTAACATTTAGATAAATTGACATGGCAAGGAACTTCAAAAACAAAATAAGGCGCTCATTCATAAACCGCAATCACTGAATTTTGATGTAAGGAAAAACTAAACAGTTACTCGATAATTTTAAAGGAAACATAAGAATAAGAAAAGTATACTATCCTTATAATAAGCATATAGAAAACCAAATTAGTTGGTATGATTCTTCAAGGTTTCAAATTCATTTCTGAAGTCTAAAGTTCTTTCCTTATAGATAATCAAATATTGGTTGAAGGGTCAATCATATACGCCCCTTGAATACTTTGTGGAAACAAAACCTCTAAGGTTAAAAATCTTTAGCTAATAGGAAACAAGGTATCATTTAAAGAAAGGATTAAATAGTTATCTTAACATAGATATGGTAATAAACTTGAGAAACTAAGTTTGCAGAGGAAACATACATAAAGTTTAGAAAGTAAATCATCCAGCCAAATTAAGCTCGTCAAGAAGATGAAAAGACCATAAATCAAAATTAAATCTTTCCTTAACTGTTCAAATCATCTCATTAGGATAGGAGAGACGTCAACAACAAGTTTAAGTATAAGGGCTAGTACTATTACAACAAGGTAAGCATGGTTAGTGAAAATAATTTGATTCATGAATACCAGTTATCCCAACCAAAATTTGAAATGAAGTTAGGTAAATTCTCCAACAATTTTCAAAATCCTTATAGCATTTTAAAGTAATAGGAAAATAGTAATAACCATAAGAAGTTTGAATCAAGGAGAAAGAGAAATGAAAATGAAGGAATAGGGTTCGAGACCACAACTCAAGAATTTTCGGGTTGTAACTAGATTACATCCATCCAATCACAAGAAAACAACAATGGGGAGTTAGGGGGTACTCCCACATTCAATGGAAGCTAGATCTCCCCTAGCCTTCCATAGAATTCAAATTCCCCCTACACTGTATGCAAAGCAACACACTTTCTCATCTTTCACTTGGCAGTTTACTTAGATCGATTTCTTCTAAACGATTCTTATGTTCACTAGGCTCCGAAGGTGACACACTCCTATGTGCCCAAGGCTAGCGGGTCCGGTTCTATGAGATAGGTCTTCGCTATCCTTCCTCCCTAACAAGTGGTTGGCTCTAACCTTGCTAGGGAAACATTCTAAACTCCCTGATCAAGGTTTCCTATTCATGTCACTAACTATAATCTTGCATACAACGCACACGGTATAGGGGTGATCAGTCCCTATAAGGCGTATGAGGTCTTAGGATCATAGAAAGCCACAGACAATTAACCTAACCACAGTCCAATTGGATTGAACTGCTCTAATACCATAATATAACGTCCTAATTCCATAAACCTAATAACAGTGCCCGTTGGAAGCACCTTCCTAAATTTCTGAAATTATTTTCGTAACATTACTGATATCGTAAATATACAACACGTATAAAGTTTCGGTAACCAACATTTACTTAAGCAAAACTTTCCAAACATATAGTTATACAGCAATTGCCACTAACTGGCTACAATACAACAGGAACAATTAACTCATTACTATCCTCCTTCCTATAAAAAGAGTATAGTTTTTCTAATTCATATAACATCTAGGGGAAATTATCCATCCCAATGCCCAAGTTTAGCTTTCCATGCTCCAGGTGGACATCCTGCATATCTAAAATGTTCCACAAAACATGTGGTGAGACTTACATCCCAGTGAGTGTGATAAAACATGCAGTGTGGGGTAGCATGCAAATGAGATGCAGCAATCAACATACTCAACAATCCCAAGACATGAACAATGGCTATGAAATTATGCAACATGACAATGACGTGTTTTTACCCGACAGTCGGGGTCTTTTCTCTAGTTGTGACTGTGATTGATCGCTCGACCATGTGACCAAGGACCTTCGTCAGGGCCACCTATGATTAAGTTTATTATTAATCAATGAATAGTGCATGTTGTCATTTTTAGCTTGAGGACCCCCATCTCCCTCTTGGTCGAGAGTTCGATGTGGTTAGCTCGCTCTTTTTATAACTAATTGCCCAAAGGCCTATGATGGTCCTAAGACCGTGTGATGGTCCGAAGACTCTGTGACATATACTTTCTTGGCCAATGGCCCATGAATGCTCGAAGATATTCTCATATATATATATATACACATCAATGAATGGGAATGGCATGGTATTTAAACAATTGTTTCCTGGAGATTTGAAATCAAACTTACACATACTCTAGGGTTCACAAGCACCAATACATACAACTCAAGAAGATATTACAAGCCCTAGAGACAATCAATACCACTCACAAACAGAGCAATTAAGTAAAGGGGAAAAGAAGAATAAGGAGCATACAATGGGCAAGCAGGATAATAGTGAGTGGGTAACCACACTCACCTCAAGAGGCTGAGAAATAAGATGATTGAGGGGTGAAGAATGATGATCCAAGGCTCTTCTAGAGACTTGAGGCTTCAAACCAAGCTCATTGCTCTTCCTTCTTCCTTCTTCCTTCTCTCTGTATTTCTCTCTCTAAAATTTGAAGAATGGTGTGAGAAAATGAGGGTTGAAGCCCTAACTAAAGCTACTTAAAAACTGGTCTTGCGCATTCTCGCTCAAGCGTGAATTTCTCGATTGAGCGAGAGTGCTGAGAGTGTACTGGTTTCGCGTTCTCGCTCAAGCGAGAGGCTCTTCGCTTGAGCGAGAATACTCTAGAGAGCACCTGTAACATCCCGCTAATTAATACCTTAATTCATAGGAATATCATAACTTAAAGTAGAATCAAGAAAAGAGGTTGTGCTTGATGTTGGTTCTAAGCCTAATGGCCTTGATGCACTAAATTGAAAAATATCTAGGTTGTAATGTCCGCATATAAATAGATAGACTGTTAATTGTCACGTTTGAAAAAAGAGGATTCCACTCTCATTAGAAAGCTTATTTCCGGGGCTTCAGTTTGATAGGTTACACGATAGGGTTTGGATGAAAACTGCACCTTAACAGAAGGGAAATCTCACTCTGGTTTCCTCGCTCGAGCTGAGCTCAAGCGCAGCCTGAGCGAGGATACCAGTAAAAAGGGAAAATTGCAATCTGGTTTTCTCGCTCAAGCTGAGCTCGAGCGCAGCCTGAGCGCAGAAAAACAGAGAGCAATTCGAGGAAATTCAGCTTGAGCTGAGCTCAAGCGCAGCCTGAGCGAGAACTCGCGCTCGAGCTGCGCTCAAGCGAGGCTTGAGCGCAGGTCCGATTTCTGCATTTTAAAACACGTTTGTGGACGGTTTCTGTCAGTTCCTTCTCCATTTCTTCGTATTTTCAGAGAGAGAGAGAGGTTCTAGTGAGAGAAAGTCCCAGCAAAGGCCAAGAACGAATTCTACTCATCAAGAACGAGTCTTGCTCAATCTTTCTCCCTTCAAGGCCCTCCGTTCTTCGTTCTTTCTCCGTTTCTCATCACAGGTGGGTGGACTTTCACTTATTTGTTCTGAAAGATTGCCATTGCATGCTCCCTATTCTTTTCCCCTTTCCTTCTAGGAATTAGTGATATATGTATAGTAGGAACATAAGAATTGTGAATATACTGATTATTGTATGTGTTGGATTGCCAAAACCTTAGGGTAGATGATTGGATGATTTGTATGATATTCTTGATTATGTTTGGTGATTCTTGATTGTATTATTCTGTAATTCATGGGCCTTTGGCCATCACAGTCATGAAATTCTGAATTTAAGAGAAATCATAGAGCTTCAGGCTATCACAGGGTCTTTGACCATCACAGGCCTTCGGGCAAATTAATTAAGAACAACGGGGTAACCACATCGAACTCATGGCCAAGAGGGAGATGGGGTCCCCAATCACAGAATTATATTTAAATGTTATTTAAAATTTAATCATAGGTAACCTTGGACGACGGTCCTTGGTTACATGGCCGAGCGCTCATCACAGTCACGTTACAGAGAAAAGACCCCGGGTGTCGGGAATAACACCTCACAGCCATGCATTGCATCTTGATGATTGATTTCCTTTGTGTTGAATTTGTATCATTATCTCTTTTGTCTCTTAAAATTATATGTATGCCATGATGGTTCTTGGTTGCTTTCCCCCACACTGCACACACGGTTACACTCACTGGGACGTTGGTCTCACCCCATTCTATGGGAACAATATTTTCAGTGGTGCAGGATACTGATCAAAGTATGACGAGTAGTAGATGGCATGTGAAGACCATTAGTCTTATTGTTATTTTCTTGATGATGTTCATGTTGTTAGAACCACTAGTGTTATTTTAAAGCTACTTTAGGAATCATTATGTTAGTTTAATATTTTATATTTTGTATTGGAGCCTTGATGGCAACATATGTTATTATTTCATTGAATTATATATGTATTGTTGGAGCTTTAGTAATTGTTGGGTTACTCAAGCGATGGTATTGTATGTCGATACGCGAAATGAATGAAATAATTTCACGAATTTGGAAATAGTGCTTCCAACAGGCATTGTTTCCGAATTTAGAAATTAGGACGTTACATTTTGGTATCAGAGCAGTTCACTCCAGTTGGACTGTGGTTATGTGTTACTCCTTAAGTTAGTCATAATTTTATATGCATTATTAGGGAATTGATAGACTGATCACCTGGATATTTCTTAATGATGTGTATAGGGTCATGGCTAACGGTAGGAGGACGTCTTCGTGCCAATTCACCTTCACCCTCACCGGATCAACCTCAGGATCCCGTGGCGGTGGCCCTTCAAATGCTCACCCAAATCATGGGGGAGCAAGCCGCCTCTAATGCCGCAGTACTTCAGGCCTTGCACAGGCAGTCCACCGGTACTCCTCCACCGGGGACAGTAGTAGATCCTTTTCTTCAGGGATTAACAGAATTCAGGAAACACCACCCTCCAGCCTTTAATGGGGCTTATGACCCAGCAGCAGCAGACTCCTGGCTTAATGCCATGAACAAGATCTTTGAGGTGATGGCTTGTGCGGACGACCTGAAGGTGAGATTTGCTACCTACATGTTACAAGGAGAAGCAGAGAATTGGTGGAAGAATGCGAAGATCAGTTTGAACGCTCCGGAAACTCTACTCTCTTGGGATGCATTCCAGAATGTATTCCTGGAGAAGTATTTCCCTGAACCAGTCAGGAAACAGAAAGAGCTAGAATTTCTCAATCTGAAGCAAGGCAACATGACCGTGGGCCAGTTTGTGGCCAAGTTTGAAGAACTCTCCAAGTATCACTCCCTGCTGCAAGCCAATCCTAATGAGGGTTGGAAATGTTCTCACTTGGAAGCGGGCCTCAAGCCCGAGATCAGGAAAATTGTGTCAGCCTTCCAGCTCAAGGATTTCCCAGCCTTGGTGACCAAGTGTCTGGTCGTTGAACAAAGTTTGGTGGATGAGGCGCCCAAGCCGACAGCTAGGACTTGGGTTGAGAGTAAGAGGAAGAGAGATGATGCACCTGTCAGTAAGAATTTCCGACCTCAGTTCCAGGGAGGAAAGGGCAAGCAGGTCGCCCTTCCCTCCACTACATCTTCTCCTACTTGTCCCAAGTGTGGCAAACACCATCGGGGCGAGTGCCTGGCAGGACAACGAGTCTGTTTCTACTGTCGGGATCCAACTCACATGATTGGGGACTGCCCAAAGAGGAATAAGGACCAGCCCAAACCCCAAGCTACCGGAAGGGTCTTTACCCTCAACGGTGAGATGGCAACTCAGGCCGATGATCTGATGCAAGGTACTGTAATTTAAATGACACTCCTTTGATTGTACTGTATGATTCTGGAGCAACTCACTCCTTCATTTCTTATGATTGTGTGGAAAGGATGAAACTACAAGTTACTCCCTTACCTTTTCATTTGAATGTCCACACCCCTGCTAAGGAAGCCATTTCCACTTCCTTGGTATGTCTTGCATGTCCCTTAGAAATCCAAGGTAGAATCTTTAAGGTTGATTTGATTTGTTTGTCATTGAAAAAGCTTGATGTTATTTTGGGTATGAACTGGCTATCCCGTAACCAGGTCATGCTTGACTGTTGCAATAAAGAAATTGTTTTCCCTACTCTTCTTCCTTCCCCGAAGGAGAGACCATCATATTTGTTATCTTGTTCCACTCAAATTTCTGAATGCCTGACTGATGGTAGTTATTGTTTTATATTACTGCTTTCCTCAACTGTAGAGTCGAAACCCGACCTAGGCAGCATAGCCATTGTTAGGGAGTTCCAGGATGTTTTCCCTAGTGAGGTGACCACCTTACCTCCGGACCGAGAGACTGAGTTTTCCATAGACCTTGTGCCGGGCACAGGGCCTATTTCTAAGGCTCCCTATAGATGTCACCCTTGGAGATGGGTGAACTTAAGAAGCAACTAGAGGAATTAATAGAGAAGCAGTTCATTAGGCCTAGTGTATCCCCTTGGGGAGCTCCAGTGCTCCTTGTTAAGAAGAAGAATGGTAGCATGAGGTTGTGTGTTGACTTTAGGCAGTTGAACAAGGTAACAGTTAAGAATAAATATCCCTTGCCTAGGATAGATGACCTGTTAGATCAACTTAGAGGGGCAGCAGTATTTTCTAAGATAGACTTGAGATCAGGTTACCATCAGATAAAGATTAGAAGTGAGGATATTCCCAAAACTGCTTTTAGGACTAGGTATGGGCATTATGAGTATTTGGTGATGCCATTTGGCTTGACCAATGCTCCAGCTGTATTCATGGACTACATGAACCGTATCTTTAGGCCCTATTTAGATAAGTTTGTGGTTGTATTCATCGATGACATCCTTATCTATTCTAAAACCTTAGAAGAACATGAGCAACATCTTAGAGTGGTTTTGGAAGTGTTGAGAGAGAAGAAACTGTTTGCTAACCCTGATAAATGTGAGTTTTGGTTGGATAAAGTTCACTTCCTAGGACATGTGATATCTAGTGAAGGTGTGTCAGTGGACCCCAGTAAGATAGAGGCAGATGATTGGGAGAGGCCCAAATCAGTCACTGAGGTTAGGAGTTTCTTGGGACTAGCTGGGTATTATCGCAGGTTTATTAGAGGTTTTTCCCAGTTGGCTTTACCTCTCACCCGGCTGACTCGTAAGGGTCATGCTTTTGTTTGGGATGAGAAATGTGAGAAGAGTTTCAAGGAACTCAAGGAGAGGTTAACCACCACCCCGGTGTTGGTATTGCCGGACTTGTCCAAATCCTTTGAAGTGTATAGTGACGCTTCAGGAAAGGGATTAGGTTGTGTTTTGATGCAGGATAAGAGGGTAGTGGCTTATGGTTCTAGACAGCTTAGACCCCATGAGGAAAATTACCCAACCCATGACTTAGAGTTGGCTGCAGTAGTGTTTGCTCTCAAGGTGTGGAGGCATTACCTATATGGTGTGCAGTTTGAGGTTTTTAGTGATCACAAGAGCTTAAAGTACCTGTTTGACAGAAGGAACTTAACATGAGACAGAGGAGGTGGATGGAATTTCTAAAGGACTATGACTTTGAGCTTAAGTACCACCCAGGTAAGGCCAATGTAGTGGCCGACGCCCTAAGTAGGAAATCCCTGCATGCGTCATCCATGATGGTGCATGAGCTAGTATTGTTAGAGAAGTTTAGGGATTTAAAACTTGATGGGAACTATGAGGGAGATAGTATGAGACTCCATAGGCTAGAAGTAGTTAATGAGTTAAGGACAAGGATTAGAGAGGCTCAGATCTTAGACTTAGAACTCCAGTCCCGAAAGGGACAAACAGGATTTTCTGTATCAGGAGATGGGATGATTCTCTTCCAAGGGAGAGTCTGTATCCCTAAGGGGGGTAGTCTTAGAGAAGAGATTTTAGAGGAAGCCCATAAGAGCAAGTTCACGGTACATCCGGGTATTACCAAGATGTACCAAGACTTGAGGACCATGTTTTGGTGGGATGGAATGAAGAGAGAGATAGTTGAGTTCGTTTCTAAGTGTCTTGTATGCCAACAGGTTAAGATAGAACACCAAAAGCCCTCGGGTATGCTAAAACCATTAGAAATTCCCGAGTGGAAATGGGAAGCCATATCCATGGACTTTGTGATGGGACTTCCCAGAGTTCCAGCAGGCTTTGATGCCATTTGGGTGATTGTGGATCGGCTG
Organism: Sesbania bispinosa; assembly: GCA_026901365.1. Lineage (NCBI taxonomy): Eukaryota > Viridiplantae > Streptophyta > Magnoliopsida > Fabales > Fabaceae > Sesbania > Sesbania bispinosa. Next base: position 191,044 of record QLOH01000620.1, read on the forward strand.
ACCAAGTCAGCTCATTTCTTACCAATCAAGGCAACCTACCCTTTGACCAAATTAGCAGAATTGTATATCAAGGAGATTGTGAAGCTTCATGGTGTACCTTCCAGCATAGTGTCAGATAGAGATCCCAGATTTACCTCTAGGTTTTGGAATGCCCTACACCAAGCCTTCGGTACTAAACTGAAGTTTAGCACCGCTTACCACCCCCTCAGACTGATGGGCAGTCTGAGAGAACAATCCAGACCTTAGAGGACATGCTTAGATCCTGTGTGTTGGAAGAGAAGGGTAGTTGGGATAAGTACCTACCTCTTATAGAGTTTGCCTATAACAACAGTTTCCATAGTAGTATAGGTATGGCACCCTATGAGGCGCTGTATGGTAGGAAGTGTAACTCACCTTATGTTGGTGTGAGGTGGGAGAGAAAAGCTTTTTAGGACCAGAGTTGGTACAAATCACTACAGAAAAGATTAAGAGAATTAGGGAAAAGTTGGTAACTGCCCAGAGCCGCCAGAAGTGTATGCTGATAGGAGGCGGAAGGACCTAGAGTTTGAGGAAGGTGACCATGTGTTTTTGAAAGTTACTCCCATCAATGGCATTGGAAGGTCCATTAAAGCCAAAAAGTTGAATCCCCGTTTTATCGGTCCTTTTCAAATATTGCAAAGGATTGGTCCCCTTGCATACAGAATAGCCCTTCCACCCCATTTAGCCAACATCCATGATGTATTCCATGTCTCTCAGCTCAGAAAATACCTTCATGATCCTTCTCACGTCATAAGTTCAGAATCGGTACAATTAAGGGAGGATTTAACTATTCCCTCGAGGCCTGCACAGATCATTGACCGCAGTGTCAAAACCTTGAGAAATAAGACGATTCCGTTAGTGAAGGTGTTTTGGGAGGGTCAGTCACCCGAGGAAGCAACTTGGGAAAAAGAGGAAGATCTCCGCTCTCAGTTTCCAGAGTTATTCGTTTGAGGTAAGGAACTTTAGATCACCTTTGAGTTTTTCAGTTAACATTCTTTAGCCAATTTTGAGGACAAAATTGTTTTAAGGGGGGTAGAATTGTAACATCCCGCTAATTAATACCTTAATTCATAGGAATATCATAACTTAAAGTAGAATCAAGAAAAAGAGGTTGTGCTTGATGTTGGTTCTAAGCCTAATGGCCTTGATGCACTAAATTGAAAATATCTAGAGTTGTAGATGTCCGATGGAGAGGATTCCACTCTCATTAGAAAGCTTATTTCCGGGGCTTCAGTTTGATAGGTTACACGATAGGGTTTGGATGAAAACTGCACCTTAACAAGAAGGGAAATCTCACTCTGGTTTCCTCGCTCGAGCTGAGCTCAAGCGCAGCCTGAGCGAGGATACCAGTAAAAAGGGAAAATTGCAATCTGGTTTTCTCGCTCAAGCTGAGCTCGAGCGCAGCCTGAGCGCAGAAAAACAGAGAGCAATTCGAGGAAATTCAGCTTGAGCTGAGCTCAAGCGCAGCCTGAGCGAGAACTCGCGCTCGAGCTGCGCTCAAGCGAGGCTTGAGCGCAGGTCCGATTTCTGCATTTTAAAACACGTTTGTGGACGGTTTCTGCAGTTCCTTCTTCCATTTTTCGTATTTTCAGAGAGAGAGAGAGGGTTCTAGTGAGAGAAAGTCCCAGCAAAGGCCAAGAACGAATTCTACTCATCAAGAACGAGTCTTGCTCAATCTTTCTCCCTTCAAGGCCCTCCGTTCTTCGTTCTTTCTCCGTTCTCATCACAGGTGGGTGGACTTTCACTTATTTGTTCTGAAAGATTGCCATTGCATGCTCCCTATTCTTTTTCCCCTTTCCTTCTAGGAATTAGTGATATATGTATAGTAGGAACATAAGAATTGTGAATATACTGATTATTGTATGTGTTGGATTGCCAAAACCTTAGGGTAGATGATTGGATGATTCTGTATGATATTCTTGATTATGTTTGGTGATTCTTGATTGTATTATTCTGTAATTCATGGGCCTTTGGCCATCACAGTCATGAAATTCTGAATTTAAGAGAAATCATAGAGCCTTCAGGCTATCACAGGGTCTTTGACCATCACAGGCCTTCGGGCAAATTAATTAAGAACAACGGGGTAACCACATCGAACTCATGGCCAAGAGGGAGATGGGGTCCCCAATCACAGAATTGTATTTAAATGTTATTTAAAATTTAATCATAGGTAACCTTGGACGACGGTCCTTGGTTACATGGCCGAGCGCTCATCACAGTCACGTTACAGAGAAAGACCCCGGGTGTCGGGAATAACACCTCACAGCCATGCATTGCATCTTGATGATTGATTTCCTTTGTGTTGAATTTGTATCATTATCTCTTTTATGTCTCTTAAAATTATATGTATGCCATGATGGTTCTTGGTTGCTTTCCCCCACACTGCACACACGGTTACACTCACTGGGACGTTGGTCTCACCCCATTCTATGGGAACAATATTTTCAGTGGTGCAGGATACTGATCAAAGTTTGATGAGTAGTAGATGGCATGTGAAGACCATTAGTCTTATTGTTATTTTCTTGATGATGTTCATGTTGTTAGAACCACTAGTGTTATTTTAAAGCTACTTTAGGAATCATTATGTTAGTTTAATATTTTTATTTTGTATTGGCCTTGATGGCAACATATGTTATTATTTCATTGAATTATATATGTATTGTTGGAGCTTTAGTAATTGTTGGGTTACTCAAGCGATGGTATTGTATGTCGATACGCGAAATGAATGAAATAATTTCACGAATTTGGAAATAGTGCTTCCAACAGGCATTGTTTCCGAATTTAGAAATTAGGACGTTACAGCACCCCCCTCTGGATGATTCTCGCACGAGCGAGGCCTTTCTTGCTTAAGCGAAAATCTTCCAAAGAGCCCACTTTCTAACCTCTGCTTCTCGCTTGAGCGAGAGCCTCCTCGCTCAAGCGAGAATATCAGATTTCTAAATTCCCCATAATTACTGATATTCTCGCTCAAGCGAGCCCTTCTCGCTTGAGCGAGAACATCAAGACTTAGAATCTTGATTTCTCACTTTTAGGCTTTTCTTTTACAATTTTCCTTACCCTTTCTTAATCCTTTTTTTTTCTTAAAACCTATTACCCCACTAATCCAGTTTCTTTAATCTTAACCTCTTCCTCTCATTCCTGTCAACTTCTAAACTTACTCCCATCCATCCCAATCCAATTCCTTCATTCAAAAGCCTCTACTCTCTTTCCTGTATTCATACCTTTCTAGTCTCTCACCTCAAGGTGTGACCCCTCCTAAGTTCCTCCTACAGTTGTGTTGGGTTTGATACCTGGTTTTTCTTCTAAATTCCCCTTAAAGCTCATAAACTATAAATGAATTCCCTATATCTTCTCTCAATCTACCCTCAAACTTCTAAGTTCTCCTTTTACATCTAACTGAAGGGAATCAAGCATGTGGTCAGGGTGCAACGGAATAAATGGATTCCCTCCCTTGTATGACCGTTAATGCGAAAACACGAATCAAGGAATAAAAGGCATGAAATACAATGACATACCTTATGAGGATTGTAAGCGAGGCAATAGCAACCGCGTCTCTAGTGGTGTTCACGCCAACAGCCGAACTAGGAAACCCTCCTCAACTTTGCTAGTAGTGTTTTAGAGAGTAAGAGCGACTACTCATATGTATAGGGTAATGCATCTCATGCTCTATTTATAGAGTGGTGGCTAGGGTTTTAACCCTCACTCACTTATACCTTACACATATGGGCCTGACCCATTAGGTTATAATTCTAATCAAATTAGAATTATTATCTTTCCTAGCGGCTTGTTGTATGTTGTGACCCAATAGACTTTTAATATTTGGTTATGATATTAAAATAAAACCCTTTTATATTTAATATCATAAATAGTGAGCGGTATGTAGCAATACATCACCATCCAAATATTGAGATTATCAACAACTTTGACAAATCCTATTTTATGATAATTTATATGATCAGTCCCTCTGTCCAAATATCTAATTGAACACAAGGGCATGGAATGTGTCAACCTTGTATAGTTCAATTTATGTTTTCTTGATCCCCAAGTAGACTGTACAGAAAATAAACATCTCATGTTTATCCTCCTAAGCATGGCCATGGATTTTGCAGTCTCACTTCATCAAGAGGCCTACAGATATAACTCCTGTTACTAGGAGGGACAAATCCCATCTAGGGCACTCACATTCCACCACATAATTTATTATATGTCCAAATACCAACTTTATGATCACCTTGTTACATGCAACGTTTGATGAAATTTAAAACACATAACTCCTTATGTAGGAATCGTAGTGGTTTCAGGTCAAAGGACTTCATATAACATTTATCAATTTAAGAAACGTTCATGACACTTATGTAACAATCCAAGCAATGTTCTTAAGGTGGGTCAGTCCAGTACATCATTATTCTTAATATGTACCTATGTGAGCACATGATATCTCATATCCATGATCCGTGATATGTGATCATCTACGAACTCACATGCTAGTCTAAATGCATCTTTTGTCCTAAGATGATACTTGACCAGGGACTGTTTTAAAAATAGTTCTTCACAAAATCTCACGATCAAGTCATCTACTTGATTTCTTATGAAGTTTAAGATTACAATTCTAAGGATAATAATTATATTCTAAAAGAATTAGTAAAATGAATTTCCTTTATAAAATATAATATGATACAAGTGATGGATGAAAAACATATAGGTCTCTAGTGCATACACTAACACTAACTTCCTTCCCTTGGTGGAATTCACCACTTAGGCTTCTACTATATTTTATAGGTCCTAATCATGGGATGTTACACATATAGTAGAGGAGAATCAATTTGGTTTTGTTGGGGGGATAGGAATATGCTTGATAGTGTCCTTATTGTTAATGAGGTTGTTGATGAGCCTAGTCTTTAAAAGTAAAAAAACCTTATTTGATCTTCAAAATTGGCTTTGAGAATGCATATGATTCTATGTCATGGGACTTTTTAGACTATGATGAGGATGATGGGTTTTGTGAGAAATGGAGAGCGTGGGTTAAGGCGTGTCTTTAATCTGCTGCAGTTTCTATGTTGGTAAATGGAAGTCCTTTTGGTGAATTTTATGTTTCAAAGGAATTACGACAGGGTGATTCTTTGGCCTGTTTCTCTTTCTTATTATAGTTGAAGGGCTAAGTGGTTTGATGAGACATTTATTGCGTAAGAACCTATTTTATGGTGTTAAGGTAGGAAAAGAGAGTATGAATATCTCTCATCTTCAATTTGTGAATAACACCCTTTTCTTAGGAGAGGCTTCAGAGGAAAATGTTATGTTCTTGAAGAGTATATTGTGATATTTTGAGATGGTTTCGGGACTTAAAATTAATTTTGCAAAGAGTAAGTTGGTTGGTTTAGCATTGCCTAGAGGTAATCTTGAGTATTTTGCATCAGTCTTGAATTGCAAAATCACGGAGCTTCCATTTACATTTGAGAATTCCTTGGGTGGGAATCCAAAAAGGTCTTCTACTTGGAAATGTGTGGTTGAAAAGGTGTAAACAAGTTGTCCCTATGGAAAAAAAGATTTCTCTCATTTGCTGGTCGGGTATGTCTTATTAACTTAGTTTTGTCTTCTTCTCTTCGCCTTTTCTTTCTGTCTTTTTTCAAAGTTCCTAAAAGTACAGCAGGAAAAATCTCTCGATTACAAAGGAATTTTTCATGGGGAGGGAGTGAAGAGAAGAGGATATTGGCATGGGTATCTTGGACTATATTGTGTAAACCAAAAGAGTTAGGTAGTTTGGGTATAAAAAGTATCACAAAATTTAACCATGCACTCTTAGGTAAGTGGAGATGGAGGTTAGCTAATGAATGGGATAAATTATGGAGTAAGGTTATCTCTTCCAAATATGGGGTTGTAGGACAAATAGGAGGTGAGGAAATGTTTAAAATGGGTTTGTTTGGTGGGGGATTTAGTGATAGAAGAGGAAGTGGGTTCAGAAAAATGGTTGCATAAAAATGTGGTAATGAGGGTAAGAAATGGAAAAAGGGTTCCTTTTGGTATGATGCTTACTGGGGATGGCTTTTTAAAAGACAGATTTGGGAGATTATTTGAAATGTCCATGAGCAAAGATGCAAAATTTCTGAATGGGTGTTTGGAGGGAAAGAAGGTGGGAGTGGAACTTACAATGGAGGAGGCCATTTTTAGTGGGAAAATTGTGTATTCTCTATATTTATGCAGGTTATTAGTCAAGTTAACTTGTCCTAACATGAAGAAGATGGGTGGATTTGGAGGCCAAATGCTTCAGAAGGTTTCTTTAGTCAAATCAGCATATGAAATTCAACTTGCAGATGGAAATAAATCAAGCCGATTCTAGTTTTTATAAGAAGAATTGTGTAGATATGCCCTTCAAAGGTTGTTGCGTGGGAATTGTTTTTGGGAAGACTACCAACGCGAGATAACTTTGTGTGTATTATGTAATTCATTCGTGGAAACTATTTCTCACTTATTTTTTAATTGTAATTTAGTGTATGGTGTTTGGATGGATTGTTATAAATGGCCTGGGTTGCAAAAGGTTCTACCAAATTATTGTAGGGATCACTTTGCTCAACACAATGGAGGTTTTGTGGGAAAGAAATCTAACAAGTTGGTTGTGCAATATGGCTGACTGTTTGATTGGGCTATTTGGAATGTGAGAAATGTTGTCATTTTCCGCAATGATGATCTGGATAGAGAGGTTATGCTTGAACTCATTCAACTAAAATCTTGGTCTTGGCTTAGATGTAATCTTAAAGGGTTTTTTTCGTTCATTATTTGAGTGGGTGAATAACCCATTGATGTGTATGTAGGGCAAGATAATATGATGTTCAAGAATTCATTGGGATTTTTTGGAGTTTAGAGCCATAGACTTCAACATTTGGATTTGGTGATTACATGAGGTATTTTGTTTTTCTTAGGATATATCTAGTTTTGTTATTATATGTAATGGGTTTGAGTACCCCTTGTACTCGTTAATATATTTTTTGTTTTTTCCGATAAAAACCTACTATTATTGGATAAACAAATTTATAATATCCATACATACATAAATATTTATAGGGTAAACAATATAGGAATTTAGGATTTCCTCCCGTGGAGGATAATTGTAGTTTATACCAAAACAATCTATTAAAAACATCCTATATCCCAAATGAATTCAATAATTACATTTACATTTAAAATATTTAAATTTTAATTATTAAATATATATATATATATATTACTCTAAAGATTATCTTTATTTTCCCCTTATTTATGTAAGTGAAACAAACAGACAGAGTGGAAACCGTTTCTAAAGTTAATGTGGTGTGAAACATGCTAAATTGCTATTAGTAAGAGAAATTATGTTTTTTTTTTAATTTGGAAATTCATTGTATTTTCGTTAAATAAATGGTTAAAATTAATTAAATATTTCTATGTTTTTTAATAAAAATATCCATGCATCCTCTTAATTAAACTACTCTTTCAAATCATGGGAAATGGTTAAATACTCGAAGGAAGAATTTTGCTGCCAATAGAGGTCCTAACCGGCTTAAGTAGCATTGCCTCCCTTAAAGGTTACTTAAAGGTTACTTACCTTCTGAAGATGACAATTTTATACGTAAAGTTTAAGTAATCGTTCATCCAATTTTTCCTATTAAAGTTGGCCAGTTAAATTCTACTGCAATCAACTATTGTTGGATAAAAAAATTTATAATATATGTACATACACACTCATATAATAGAAATTTATAGGGTAAACAATATAAGAATTTAAGTCTAATATTGACAGAATTTCCTCCTGTGGAGGATAATTGTGGTTTATATAAAAAAATCTAATAAAATCATCCTACGTCCAAATAAATTCATAATTACATATAAATTTAAAATATTTTAATTTTAATTATTGAATATATTACTCTAAAGATTATCTTTATTTTCCCCTTATTATGTAAATACAACAAACCACTCAAATGAAAATCGTTTCTGTTACGGTCCAAACCTAGAGCCCAATTGCCTAAATGGCCCACACGCGATATAATTATCATATCTATATTTTTATAGCCTTTAATGACGATATCTATAATATATGGCACGTAATTATAATATCTCCTATTACTAACTGTATCTGCCACACTTACTCCTTTTATATTTATGGCCACTTACTCTATTTTATACAGGAAAACTCCTATAAATAGAGGACATTAACAGGTCATGAGGTACGCAATCTTACCCAGTCAATCACTTTGACTGCTCTTATACTTTTCTGACTTGGGCGTCGGAGTCCCTTTGCAGTACACCCTGGGTTCAACTCGATTAACGCATCTCCAATCCGAGTCTTACCTGCTGACTCAGACCCAGGTTCGAGTTCTATCCCAGAACATTTGGCGCTAGAAGGAGGGCCTCCCCCTATCCATCAGACAGTCACACACTCGTCGGCAGCAAACCGGCCCCGTCCTCAGCCAAAACCCGAAGGCTGGGTGGAGGACCTCCGGAGCCGGAGACGGTTTAGCTGAACAAGAAGGAACTTCACACCCACAGGTCGAAGTCGAACAACATGGAGAGAATAATCAATCTGATCCCGAGACAAAGTGATTCGGAGCCTTGAGGCTCAGATCAGAGAGCTTCAGGAACAACGCCAACGCCACCCAGAGTCACACCGAAGGCGGCCGGAGATCCGGCCGTGAATCACATTGAGGAGCGCCTCAGGCACCTGGAGCGCAGCATAAACCCTCAACCTCAGTCTCAACCCACCACCCAGTCTCGGCCCGCATCAGACAGGGACCACCAAGAAGTCCAACAACCAAGGGCTACAGGCCAACTAGCCCCTTTCAGACACCCATTCTCTGAGAGGTTAGTCCGGGTCGAAATACCTGAGCAGTACAGGAGAGCACTTCCCATTGATGCCTTCAATGGCACAACAGACCCGGTCAAACATCTGGACGCCTTCACCAATGAAATGCTTTTCGTTGGCGCCCCCGAAGCTCATCTGCCGTTCTTTCCCCAGAACGTTGAAGGGAGAAGCCTTAGCTTGGTTCAAAACTCTCCCCTTGGGCTCCATAGACACCTGGGACGACATGCAACATACCTTCCTGGGACGATTCACAATCTCCACCGAGATTCCCAGAGATCAATTCACGCTAGCAAAGGTCAAACAGAATAAGGATGAGCCACTTAGAAGTTTCCTAGCCCGATTCTATAAAGAGTGTGCTTTAATCCCGGACCTGGCCAAGAACGTCCAGCTCGTGTGCGCTGTGTCGACCCTTTCACCGGGCTCCCCCCTAGCCGTCTCCTTGTCAGAAGAACCGGTCCGGTCCATGGAACAGTTTAGACAGCGTTCACACAAGTATGTGGGACGGGAAGCTCACTTGGCCGTAGCCGCCAAACATGACACTCACCAGGGACCAGGTCGAGATTCCTTTTAGGACCGACATAAAGGGAAAGACAGGGGACACCATCAGGGACCAACATCGGCACCCCAAAGGCCGATACAATAACTATGCGTCCCTGAACACCAACCCGGGAAAGATCCTGAAGGAAGTAATGCACACTGAGTTTGCAGACATACCGAAACCCCCACCTCTCAAGCCTCGGCTCAGAAGGACAAATCTAAATATCTTTCCATGAGGGATATGGGCACAACACAGATGAATGCATACAGTTACGTGACCTCATTGAGCAGCTTATCCGGGACGGACGACTTGGTCGATACGTGAAGAAAAACCGGTCTCAAGGAGGATATAAAAAGAATGACGAGCGGAAGAGATCATCCAGCCCTGATGGGGGAAAAGACAAGAAACGGAAGCGTTCCACATCCCCCAAGAAGTATGACAGCAAAGAGGACAAACCCGGCTCTAGCAGTCACACAACGCAGACTACACCAAGGGTGAGGATAAATATGATTTCAGGATTCGCTGGAGGAGGATTGACAAACAACTCCAGAAAGAGGGCACCTGGGTGAAGTCTACAATGTCGAACAGTCCGACTTGAAGACAGTGGCTCAGAGACCCCCGAACCCGGTCATCACTTTCTCGGACGAAGACTTCTTCGATGATGTGATTGATCACGATGATCCGTTCGCGATACGTTCCCTGATAGGAGACGAAGATGTCGAACGCGTGTTTGTTGACCAAGGCAGTTTAGCCGACATCCTTTTCTACAGGACCTACATCCAACTGCTCTATACCCCAGAGTCACTATTACCCTACTCAGGAGATCTGGTGGGCTTCTCCGGAGAGAGAGAATTCACCCAAGGGATACCTTCAGACCACACTCAGGGTCGGCTCTGAAGCCGAGAACAAAGCCGTCTCAGCCAAATTCCTAATAGTTGATTGCCCCAGCTTATACAATGCTATTCTCGTACGTCCATCCCTGAATGCTCTAGGGGAAATTATTTCCACCAAACACCTGGTGATGAAGTTCCCTGGCCGAGACGGAAAGGTGATCACTGTTCAAGGAGACCGGGAAAAAGCAAGAAAGTGTTACAACGCTGCTCTCACCACTGTACCCACATCTCAGCCAGAGAAGACAGTTTCCAGAGGTCAAGTCCACATGATCGATCTCGACCTAGAGCCGAGACGGATCCCAAAGGACGAGAAAGAATCGAGCCGGCTGCAAAGACAAAACCTTTTCAGATTGGGGTTTCAGCAGAACGGACAACCAAAATCGGCTGTGAAATGGATCCCACCATGGAAGATAGATTGAAGTCTCTGCTCTCGAAAAATTCAGACCTGTTTGCATGGACATTGGCTGACATGTCGGGTATTGATCCCATCTTCTGCTGTCATAAGCTATCCGTTGATCCCAATGCCAAGCTGGTCGCCCAGAAGAAAAGAAAAATTGGCCTTGAGAGGTAGCGGGCCACCAACCAGCAGGTAGAGGAACTCCTCAAGGCCAAATTCATCTGGAATGTAAATACGTCACCTGGCTATCCAATGTCGTCTTGGTGAAGAAGTCAAACGGCAAATGGAGAATGTGCGTGGATACACAGATCTGAATAAATCATTGCCCTAAAGACCCTTTCCCACTTCCCAACATCGACCAGCTGGTTGACAATTTATCAGGGTATCGTTGGTGTCCTTTATGGATGCCTACTCAGGTTACAACCAAATACCTATGGACTGGGACGATGAGGAGAAGACGACCTTCATCACTGACAAGGGGATCTACTGTTACACCATGATGCCCTTTGGTTTGAAGAATGTCGGTGCCACATACTAGAGAATGATGACTAAGGTCTTTGGTGATGTGATGGGGAGCACAGTTGAAGTCTACATAGATGATATTATAGGAAGGACAGCTGAGGGAACGACCACGTGGCCGACTTGGAGTTAGTCTTTGACCGTCTCAGGAAGCACAACATGAGACTTAACCCCCTTAAGTGCTCATTTGGAGTACCTTCAGGACACTTTCTGGGCTTTCTCCTCACCAGCAGATGAGTGGAAGCAAACCCGGACAAGTGCAAAGTTGTGTTAGAAATGAAGAGCCCGACTTACATCAAGGAGATACAGCAACTCAATGGGAGAATCACGGCCCTCAGCCGATTCATCCATAAGGCGGCCACAACTTCCCTTCCTTTCTTTCAGCTACTTCGCAAGGGAAGTCCTTCACTTGGATAGAAGAATGTGAAGCCGCCTTTTAGCAGCTGAAGCAGACCATGGCAAACCCACCGATTAGTGAAGCCGGCCCCAGGGGAACATCTATACCTCTACATCTCCGTAACCAACCAGGCTGTAAGTTCGGTTTTGGTTAGAAGATGGACGCAACCAACTCCCCATCTACTTAATCAGCAAGGCACTCCAGGGAGCCGAGTTGAGATATCAGAAGTTAGAAAGCTGCTTTGGCCGTATTGACCACCGCCAGAAGATTGAGACACTATTTCCAAGGACACAAAGTCATAGTTCGAACTGACTTACCCCTTAGACTCGTCCTTCACAAGGCGGACCTCTCTGGGTGCATGACTGCCTGAGCCTTGGAGTTATCAGAGTTCGACATACACTTTGAGGGACGCACTGCCCTCAAAAGTCAAGTTCTAGCTGATTTCATTGCTGAAATGACCCCTCCCGAAGACTCATCTACTGCTGAATGGACCGTCTTCGTTGACGGATCTTCCAATAAAAAAACGTTGGAGCCGGGATAGTTCTGGAAGGGCCAAATGGAGTCTACATTGAGAATTCTCTAAAATTCGAGTTCCAAACCTCGAACAATCAAGCCGAGTACGAAGCATGCATTGTCGACCTCTTGATAGCAAGGGAAGTGGGTGCTAAAAAAGTCCTTGTATGTAGTACTCCCTACTGATGTATCTAAATCAAAGAGGAATACCAAGCAAAGGAACCACTGCTACAAAGGTATCTGGAGAAAGTTAAGGTGTCGAGCGACTGAGGGTTCTGGTAAGCGAACACAATCCAGCAGTATAATAGTAAGAAAGAGAAAAGAAGGAATTGGAAAAGATGGGAAAAGTAGAAGAGTATCGTATCCACAGGGAACAGTTATTTATGTAGACCGAAATTGTATTTATCAAGGTAAAACACAGTTTAGGGAATATGATTGCAGAATGGTAAAGAGAGTAGATAATTAATTGGATTTAGAAAGGTAGAGTTAGAGACACTTTACTTGGATCAGGATTGGATTTCATCTCATCACACCCATTGTGCATATAAAGACTACTTATTTATGTTGGTATACTCTATAAAATATGTAGACAAACTTTGTTGCTAATGACCCCGAGTTACCAGGCGCCCCTCACACTCAAAGGTAATCCATGCGGGCTCTCCCAGGCGACAGACTTACCCTCGGCTTATTTTGCTCTTATTTTATTCCGTTTGTAAGAAACTAGTTGATAAACGAGGCCTCATCCTGTGGACACCCCTTCATTAGAGTACTGTCACTACCCATCACTCACTAAGATACATCCATGTTCCGGTCTGGATTCATAATCAACTAACTTCTTGCTATCGATGCTAAGGCTTAGCCCTGTGAACGCCCTTCGCTAGAGTACTCACACTACCCATCGCTCATTAGAAATGCCCATGTTTCAGTCACAGAGCACCGAGTAATCTTATTCAATCAGAGGTTGAGTTTCCTATGTCTAGGCTCCCCCAAACTCGATCCTAGTCGTAACGTTAATTACAAACTAGCCTATAACTCCATACGCAAGCGTGGGAATTAGGATTAAACACAGAATAAGACTACCACCATTATAGATAGGGACCTTATTGACACAATAATATAGCATTTATATACACTCAAGGATAGAATCGATTACATCCAATCCTACAGTAGAGTTAACTACGTGAAGTAGCCATACAAACCATTGAAGACGCTATCACCATCTTCAATCCTCGTGAAGCGCTCCTCCTCTCCTACTCTAAAATTAGCTTTGATACATAGTAAAATTTGCTAACCAACTAATTGTTCAACTCACCAACCACTAGGACTGACGCAAGAGGTTCCTATATATAGATTAGGAAAGACAAAGCAAATTTGGGAAGAGATCCTCTTAAAAACGGTAACGGGGACGTGATCTGCGTGTTCTGCACTACAGCGCGGGCTCTAGCGCAGGTTCAAGAGAGTTGCGCTTCACCTGCGCTATAGCGCGGGGTGAAGCGCAGCTAGCGTCTGCAGCTTCAACTTTCCTCTTTTAAATTGTTTGATCTCTCCCCAAGACTGGTTTTCACTTGTTTGCCCTTCCTTGTTCCCTTATTCTCTGATATCTTTGTATTTATTGTGCAATCCTTTTTATTTGGGAAGCTTGTCTGCAATATCTTTGATTGATTGGCTCTATCTCCTCATTAATGATTCAAATCTTCTTCAAATCTTTAATTAATTGTCCTCAATCAATCTCCAATCTTGCATAAATGCTCCTCATTTAATGCCATTTAATCTCTGAATTGAATCTTTGCAAAAATCCTGCAAAAATCAGCAATAAATCTATTAAAATAACATCAAATTCAAAACTAGGATTAATAAATACAAATTATTAAATATTAAATTAAAAGGGATAAATATGGGGTAAAATTACCATTTTGTCCTTGATAAGTGAAAAAATATATACTAATTTATCAACTATTTTCCACTTATCAGCGACAGGTTTGAAGAAATCATCTTCCAACACGTCCCCAGAACCGACAATACCAGAGTTGATATCCTATCCAGACTGGCAAGTACAAAGAAACTTGGGAACAACAAGTCGGTCCTCCAAGAAGTCATCTCAACCCCACAGATATCAGAACCGTCCCTGCTGCAGATAGAAGAATCCAGCTCATGGATGACACCCATTAAGACTTACATCTTGATGGGTACACTCCCTGAAGATGAAAAAGAGGCCAGAAAACTAAGACGATTAGCATCCCATTTCACGGTCGTCCAGGATAGATTATATAAGAAGGGATTCTCGACCCCTCTCCTCAAGTGCGTTGATGATAACGAAGCCAAATATGTTGGGTTCCGAGTTACATGAAGGTAGCTATGGGAACCACCAAGGGGGACGAACACTTGCAAGAAAAGCTCTCAGAGTCGGGTATTACTGGCCGACTTTAACTCAAGACTCCATGGACTATGCCAAGAAATGTGAAGTATGCCAAAAGAACGCTTCCATCCACCATCAACCTTCATCTGAGCTAACAACCATCACGACCCCTTGGCATTTTCATCAATGGGGGATTGACATACTCAGTCCTTTTCCACCAGCTCCAGGGCAAGTCAAGTTTCTGGTAGTAGCAGTCGACTATTTCTCCAAATGGATTGAAGCAGAACCTCTTGCCACAATCACCTCAGCCAAAGTGCAGAAATTCTTTTATAAGAACATCGTCTCAAAGTTTGGGATACCACACTTTGTAATCACGGACAATGGGACGCAATTCACTGATAAAAAGTTCAGAGAACTGCTGTCAGAACTAAAGATCAAACATCACTTCACTTCAGTGGAGCACCCACAAACCAATGGCCAAGCCGAGTCTGCAAATAAGGTGATTCTCAAGCCCTTAAGCACGGACTGGACAACGCCAAAGGCAACTGTGTGGAGCAACTCGACCATGTACTCTGGGCATACTGTACCACTCCTCAGTCATCCACCAATGAAACACCTTTCTGGCTCACATATGGGACTGAAGCACTAATCCCGGTCGAGATTGGGGAGCCGAGTTGGAGAGTGCAGAATTTCAACCAAGACTCAAATGACAAAGCAATTCTGGAAGAGCTAGATTTCTTGGATGAAACCCGGGCCATAGCTCACGTCCGGGAATCAACTCTGAAAGAGCGCCTCACAACACGACGCAATGCTACAGTGATAGCTAGAAGCTTCCAACCCGGAGATCTCGTTCTGCGTAGAGTCGACATTGGCAAACAAAAATGCAGCCCAAGGAAAACTGGCAGCAAACTGGGAAGGTCCCTACAGAGTCGTCGAGGTAACCGGGAACGGAGCATACAAGATAGAAACTCTTGAGGAAAAGCCTATACCAAGATTTTGGAATGCAGACAAGCTCAAGACCTATTATTCCTAAGTTATTTTCTTATTATTTTGTTAACCGGATGCGAAGAGCATCTCGGCCTAATATTTTTAAAGGCGGATACGAAGAGTATCCCGACCCAATATTAATAAAACGAAGTTGCGACGAGCAACTTGCTTTCTATAACTTTCCTTTCCCTTTTGCCTAAATCGGACGCCTACAAAGGAATTTTTTTCTCGAAAATTCGAGACGATAAGCGTTACAAGCGTATTAACGTGAAAAACGCGAAGCAAAATTAAGCTACAAATGTAACGAAACGGTTTGAGACGATAAGCGTATTAGCGTTGAAAGCACGAACCAAAAGACAAACACATGCCAAATTAATGTAAAAATAAGATAAGAATTTACTCTAGCCGAGACGAGAAGGTAAAGGAACCACTTAGACATGAAACATCGTTTATACAAAAAGCAGGATAAACACTGCAGAGAAAAGTACAAGTTGAAAAACAAAGGGAATCATTCTTCATACGGGCCGACTTCTTCCCCAGAGGCTACATCAACATAAACTTTCTTTTCCATGTCGACCCGGCAGATCCTCCCTTGGAAAACCTCATACTCGGCCGAAGATCCTTCAACCTTCAAACCGGGATTGAGGATCCCCAACTGTGCCACGACATTCCCAAAAGAGGCGGCACTGATTTGCTCAGAAAGCCTCACCAAGCGGGTTCTCTCTTCATTGAACTTAGCTTGAGCCTTCTGCAAGTTCTTCTTCAGCAAATCAGACACTGCTGAAGTTAATGGTTGGATCACAAGAAGGGGGGGTTGAATTGTGATTTCTTTTTAAATTCTGCAATTTATCTTCTAATAAAATTCTGCTCAAGATGAGTTCTTGGCTTTTATTAGAAGATGGATTCCCAAAGGATTACTTGTAAGTATAATGCTTATTATGCTGAAAGTAGGATCCCTTTGATGGAATCAATTTAGTTAACACTTACTTAGGTATTAAGTAGTTTTAAAATCTTTTATGATCATGCAATAATCAAGAGTGTAGGGAAAAGAAGAGAACACAAAGGATTTATACTGGTTCACCTTTTCCAACCAAAGGCTACATCCAGTCCCTACCTCAAGTAGGATTTTCTCACTAACCAAACTCATTACAACCTTGGGTACACACTACCACTAGTATTCTTTTCCCACAGCCTCTTCAGGCTTCTTACAGAAACACCAAACACTTAGAAACAGATTCTGTCTCCTTGCAGCACCTCTGCAGAAGCACAGAATCAGAAATCTGCAGAACTTGCTTCTGCAGACTTCAACCTCTCACAGGCTCACACTAAGCCTTTACAACCTCTCAAATACTTCACCTAAACAGTCACAAGAGATTTTACAGCCAACCAATCTCTCTGACAGTAGAAGCACAAAGCAACAAGGTAAAGTACACAAAGCTCACAAAGCTCACTAAATTATAATCAGAGCAGCAGCAGCAGCTTCTAGTGAGCAAAGCTCCCCCTCAACAACTTATATGAACTGATGAAAAGAATCTGAGGAGAGAGAAAAATGTTCCAGAAGCTTGCAATGTATGAACAGAGGCTTTCTTATGCTTCTGGAGATGAGAGGTGTGTTCAATGTGAAGAGAGCACCTCCTTTTATAGGTGAGGAGCTTGTAGCCGTTGGAGATCAGTTCAAAAGGTCCAGCGTGTGATGTATTGACAATCCTTTCAGGTACAGCTGTAAAAGCTGACAGGTACAGCTGTCCAGTTGACTGCCTTCATGCTTCTGCAGAACTTGCTTCTGCAGACAGTAACTGCTCACTTCTTCACCTATGCTTCTGTGATACTTTAAGGATGAAAGGATTCTCTTAAATGTTTTCAAGCTTGTATTCATTAGCTAATCATCAGAAGAATCATTTCTTATTTTGCCTTAATCTGCTGCTTCTGCAAGTTCATGTGTATAGGCTGCTTCTGCAGAATTCTGTGTATATGCTGCTTCTGCAGAATTCTGCTTCTGATGAACTGTAGTTTTTTCTCATGCTTCTGTAACTATTTGAGGTTCCACAGTTGATATGTCTTGAGAATAAAATGTTATTATTGCTTTGTTCTTGAAATCTTCTCTTAAAGTGAATCTCCCTTCTAATATCTTCATTTGAAGTTCTTTAGAAGCTTCTTCATGCTTCTGCAAGATATGAGAAGTGCTTGACAGCTTCTGATTGTTTTGAATGAGTTATTCTGAATTTACTCATTTTAATTTCAAGTTTCCTTCACAGATTTGTCATTCCTTTAGTTTGCTGCTTCTGTTAGTTATTTGGAATGAAATTTCTCATGTATCTCATGCTTCTCATGTTTCTCCTTCTTCAAGATTAGACCTGTTGCTTCTGAATACATACTCAAATGAAATGATTAGTCTTCTTTGAAATCAGAATTATGCTAAGTTCATTTGATTTGGTTGTCATGATTAAAACCACTTTGAGGGGATATTTGAACCTTACAATCTCCCCCTTTTTGATGATGACAACCAATCAAGTTTTACTTAGATAATTCTGATTTTTGATACCAAACTCCCCCTGAATGTTGGCATTCATTATAATTGTAGATCATATGAAAACTGGATTTTAATTTGGATTAATCATTTGCAATAGAGACATGTTTAGTCAAGCTTATGAATATGCAGCAACCAATAACAATATGCATCAAAAGAAATCTTTTGTCATTCATAATCAGCAAAAGTACATCAAAATGATAAGATGATCATCAGTCAAAAAATTTTAGCCACAAACATCAGCCCTGATCCCTAAAATTAAGCCTTAACAACCTAGTACTACTTCTCCCCCTTTGTCATCAATCAAAATAACCTAAGGGAATGTATGGAGAGAAGCAGAATCATCATTAATCACTTGGATGGGGAGGAGTGATGATGATGAAGAGGTAGAAGGCTGAAGCAGATTCTGTGGGGGCTGATGTGAAACTGTGAGAAAGGCATTGGAGGAGCCTGAGGTGCTATGACAGGAAGCACAAAATTGTTAAACCAAAACTGATGTTGTGTGAACCTCTCAATCATTTCATTTACTGTGTTTTGGAGAGTGTTCACATTTGAGAACAGTTTCTTCATGTCAGACTTGAGCTTCTGGATATTCTTCTCCATGGATTTTGAAGGAGAAGCAGCTTGAGAAGGTTCACCAGAAGCAGCAGCATCAGGTTTTGGAGCAGCAGGCTCTTCAGCAGGTTTTTCACTGCTCAGTTGCTGGATGAAAGTGTTCATTGAGGAAAGATGTGAAGAGATAGCAGGCAAATTATCCATAATTGGTGCAGCAGCAGGTAACACCGAATCCATTATTGGAGTAGCAAGGAACTGATTAACCATATCAGTTCCAAATGTACCTGCTGAGGGAGCTGAAGCAGTAGCTTCCTTCTGCACTTCTTCCTTCCCTTTCTTCTCAACTTCTGGAGTATCAGCAGCTGGAATTGTTCTTGTGGGGGATTGAATTTGTTCAGGTGATGCAATGTGAAGGGAATGAGGAGAATATGGAGTACCTTGGGCAAGGTTAGCCAATGTGTCAACTGCCAGACCCTCTGCAGAAGCACTGATAGTTTCTTGGGAGTCTTCTTGCAAGGATGCTTCTGTTGGTGGTGATTTGGGCTGAGAAACAGCTTCTTCATCTGAAATGGGATCTAAAGACAGTGAAGTGGAGGATGAGGTTTTGGCAGACATCTTTGGAGTAGGAGAAGGAGAGGAAATCCTTAGGTTCTTGGTTGAGGGTTCTCCAGAAGCACTGATAGTGACACCTTTCCTCTTTCTGGAGAAGGTTTGGAATTTCTTCTTTGTCCTAGGTGCTGTACTCTCCTCTTCCTCACTTGGACTGGAATAGTCAAGAGAAGGCTCAGGCTTCTTAATCAGCATTCTTTGCACATTGATCTTCCCAAAGAAGCTACATTATCACTAGAAGCTTCATCTTCTAGGGGAATGTTGTTTAGCCTAAAAATTCTTGTAAGAAGCATCCCATAAGGCAGACTTGCGTATGCCCTCTGAGGATTTGCTGATGAGATCATGCTTCTGAGGATGAGGTATGGCAGGGATAAAGGTTTTCCAATAAGAGATGGTAAATAACCATTAGGTCTTGATCAGTGACTCTTTCTAGAGTCCCAGCTCTAGGTAAGAGTGAATAGCAGCAGAGTTTATGAAACAATCTGCATATAGGGATGAGCTTGCTGGACTGAAGTTGGGAGGAGGATTGGTTAGAGACTTTCTTAACTTCTTCTTTGGTCACTCCAACTGCAGAGAACCAATCATCATAGAGATGAGGATGATCATCTTCACATCCCAAAGCTTCTGCAATGGTCTCAGCAGTGATTACCATTGTTGCTTCTTTGACTTCTACAACCAAAGAGTTGCCATCACTTCTATACTGACTTGCAGAAGCATAAAATGCTTTCACAAGTCTTTCATAAACAGGTTCCCTTAAAAGCAGGTAATCTCCCCAATCCTGCTTCTGGACAAAGTGTCCAATGTCCCATCCACATTTTCTGATTTCTTTAAGGAGAAATATCTTCCCAGGAATGATAGCCTTCCATTCCCATTTTTCATTGAAGATTTTCAGCATCTTTTCATCTTCAAAAAGATCACAGTTGGAGTCTTGTGATGCTTCTGAAGGATCACTTTCCTCCAAGTTTTCATTTGAGCTTTCCTTCTTCTTTTCAACAGTTTTGGGACTTCATTGGCATGAGAAGGAGCAGTAGTGTGAGTTACAGAAGGAGAGTCTATTTCTATTGGTTTGTTGGGGTCATTTCCTATGGTTTTGAAACCAGGACCAGCACGACGCCTTTCAGACCTCCTAACATAGACTACAGAGTGGATTGGTTCTTAGGAGTGATTTTCACAGAGGGCTTTGGTGTAGTGGGAAGTTTTGAAGGTGTAGCCTCGGGTTGAGGTTCAGGTTGAGGTTCAGAAGTTTGAGGTTCAGTTTGAGATTTAGGGGTAGTAGAGACTTGCTCTGTGGAGTGGCTAGAAGCAGAGGGTTCATTAGCAGGGGATTGAGCTGCTTCTGGTTCTTCATAGGGCACAATCTCATTGCCCATTACGACAAAGTCTTCAGATTCTGAGGAGGAATGATCTTTTCTTTCCATGGCTACTTGCTTAATTCTCATGGTGACTGAGGAGCTTAAAAACAGAGGTTTAGAGAATTTGCAGAGTTTGAGAATGAAGATTTGGGTTTGAAAAGGCAGTTGTGATGTTTTCAGCTGAGAAATATTCCTAAATAATAGACCCTGACTAGCCGTTGCTTTTGAGAAGGAAAGAGAGAACGAGGGAGAGGGAAAGAGAGAAGTGCGCAGCTTTCAAGGGAGTTGGTTAATGACCAACGGTCATATGCTTTTAAATTTCCCTAATCATGCAATAACTGTCCTACTTTTTTAGCTAGAGACAAAAGTCAGCTTTCTTTATTCCCTTTGTAGCTCACAAAAATGCTCATAGGTGCAGTTTTGACTTTGCCTAGAATGGATAATCTGCACTAAGCTTTGACAGGGACATTTCCTAGGATATGTGATATGACTTCCTATGATTATTAGTCAACAATCACTGTTGTCACGTTTTTCTAGCTAAGCTATTTGAGCAGAAGCATTTTGACACAGTCCTTTGAAGAAGGATAACTGCAGAAGCTAAGATTTCATCTTCTGCAGAAGGTGAATATTTTCTTGCACCTTTTTTAAGACAGATTCTGCAGAAGGAAGAGTGTTTTCATGAACTATCTTAGGCTAGTTTCTGCAGAAGGTGAAAAATTATTTTTCACATTTCAGATGCAGCACATACTACTGTATCTATTACAGTCTTGTGCTTCTGCAGACATATATGCTTCTAATATGCTTCTGTGAAGTATCAGGTATCAGAAACATACAGATTTTAATCCACACATTAATCATCAAGGCACTTCATATTAATTTTATTTCTAAGAAACACAAATCTTTCTTCCACAAGAGGTTTTGTAAATATATCAGCAAATTGAAGCTTGGTTTCAATGAATTTTAGTTCAATATCATGCTTCTGGACATGATCTCTAATGAAGTGATGTTTAATGTCAATGTGCTTAGATTGAATGTTGGATTGGATTCTTAGACAAGTTAATTGCACTAGTATTATCACAGAATATAGGGATGTTGGTGTACCTTAAGCAATAGTCCTCCATTTGGTGTTTAATCCAAAGCATTTGAGAACAGCAGCTTGCTGCTGAAATATATTCTGCTTCTGTGGTGGACAAGGCTATAGTGGGCTGCTTCTTGCAAGACCATGAGATCAATGATTCTCCAAGAAATTGGCAGCTTCCACTAGTACTTTTTCTGTCCAATTTATCTCCAGCATAATCAGCATCACAATAACCTGTGAGCTCAAAATCTGTACTTTTCTTGTACCATAATCCAAGGCTTGTAGTTCCAGCTAGGTATCTAAGAATTCTTTTAACAGCTGCTACATGTGATTCTTTTGGACAAGATTGAAATCTTGCACACAAACTTACAGAGTATAAAATATCAGGTCTACTAGCAGTTAGGTATAGTAAGGATCCTATCATACCTCTGTATTCCTTTTCAGAAACATGTTTACCATTTTCATCCAGGTTTAGGATAGCAGAAGGATGCATAGGTGTCCCCATGGATTTTGAACCTTCCATTTTATATTTCTTTAAAAGATCTCTAGTGTATTTCTCTTGATTTATGAAGATACCATGCTTCCCTTGTCTGATTTGAAGTCCTAGGAAGAACTTCAATTCACCCATGAGACTCATTTCAAATTCACCTTTCATAAGATCAGAAAATTCTTCACACATTTTCACATTAGTAGATCCAAATATTATATCATCAACATAGATTTGAACAATGAGAAGATCCTTCTTGAAAGTTTTTCTAAAAAGAGTAGTGTCAATTTGACCTCTTGAAAATTGATTTTGCAAAAGAAAGGTGCTTAATCTTTCATACCAAGCTCTAGGGGCTTGTTTCAAACCATATAAAGCTTTAGTTAATTTGAAAACATGAGTAGGATACTTTTTGTTCTCAAAACCAGGAGGTTGGTGCACATAGACCTCCTCATTTATGAAACCATTTAAAAAGGCACTTTTCACATCCATTTGATAAGATTAAAGTTTTTAAATGCAGCAAAAGCAAGAAGGATTCTAATAGCTTCTAATCTAGCTACTGGAGCAAAAGTTTCATCAAAATCAATACCTTCTTGTTGGTTGTAACCTTGAGCTACTAACCTTGCTTTGTTTCTGATAACTTTACCTTCTTCATTCATTTTGTTTCTGAATACCCATTTAGTGCCAATTATGGTGTGATTGTTTGGTTGAGGCACAAGAGTCCAGACCTTGTTTTTCTCAAACTGATCAAGTTCTTCTTTCATGGCATCAACCCATGATTCTTCATCAAGTGCTTCTTGTACATTTTTTGGCTCAACTTGAGAGAGAAAAGCAGTGTCATTTGTTCCTGTTAATTGTCTTCTTGTTCTTACTCCTTCCTCAACATTTCCAATTACTTGGTTATGAGGATGGTAAGTTACAGATTTCCAGCTTCTGGGCAGATTCTGCTTCTGACAGTCAGAATCTTCTCCAGAAGCACCTACAGCTTCTGTAGGATCTGCAGCTTCTGCAGATTCAGCATCCTTTTCTGTAGAGCTGTGATTTTCAGAGGGCACATTCTTTGGCTGACTTTCATCATCAGAATCTTGCTTGTCACATGCTTGAGAAGGAGAGTTAGCATCATTGAAAATAATATGCATGCTTTCTTCTATTGTCTGATTCTTGAGGTTATAGATTCTATATGCTTTGGAAGTGATAGAATACCCAAGAAATATTCCCTTTTCAGATTTAGCATCAAATTTTTCAAGGTTATCCTTATTGTTTAATATGTAACATTCACTTCCAAATATGTGAAAATAAGCAATGTTGGGTTTTCTTCCTTTCCACAGTTCATAAGGAGTTTTATTAAGGATGCTTCTGATAGAAACTCTGTTAAGTATGTAGCATGCAGTGGAGACAGCCTCTCCCCAAAAGTATTTTTGAATACCACTATCACTTAACATAGTCCTTGCCATTTCTTGAAGGGTTCTATTTTTCCTTTCTACAACTCCATTTTGTTGTGGAGTTCTAGGACAGGAGAAGTTGTGAGAAATTCCATTTTCATCAAAATAGTTCTTGAAAAAGTAGTTTTCAAATTCCCCTCCATGGTCACTTCTTACAGAAGCTACCTTTTGGTTTCTTTCATTTTGAACTTTCTTGAGAAAGATCTTGAAAGACTCAAAAGTTTCATCCTTAGTAGCTAAAAACAAAACCCATGTGAATCTAGAGTAATCATCTACTATCACAAGCCCATATTTCTTTCCTCCCAAGCTAGGTGTTTTAGTAGGACCAAAAAGATCAATATGTAGTAACTCTAGTGTTCTTTTGGTGGTTATTATATTTTTAGGATGAAAGCTAGATTTGGTATGTTTTCCTTTTACACATGCTTCACACATTTTATCTTTATCAAATCTTAGTTTTGGCAATCCTTTGACAAGTTCTAGTTTGGATAACTTAGAAATGGACTTCATGTTTAAGTGACCTACTCTTCTATGCCAAATCCATTTTTCATTTTCAAAAGAAGCAAGACAGGTTTGATGTGGGAGTTCTCTAGACTTATGCTATATAGATTCTTGCTTCTAATGCCTGAAAACAATACCCTTTTAGTAGATGATTCTCTAATCTCACAAAATGTAGGTTGAAACATAACTTCATAGCCATTATCACATAATTGACTGATGCTAAGAAGATTATGTTTTAACCCTTTCACATAATATACATTATTGATTTGGGTAGAACCTTCCATACCTATCTTTCCAATACCTTTGATTTGAGCCTTGTTGTTGTCTCCAAATGTTACTGTTCCACCTTCCATCATGTGTAGTTGAGTGAATTTGCTTTTGTTTCCAGTCATGTGTCTGGAGCATCCACTGTCCAAGAACCATAGCTCTTTCTTCTTGGATCCTCTTGTTTGTTCCTACATCAGGAAAACAATGATTTAGGTACCCAAATTTTCTTGGGTCCTGTGATTAGATACCTTTCTTCTGGTACTCCTATTTCTTCTGTAACAGTTTTGGTCATAGTGTCCAAATCTGTTACACCAAGAGCAATGAGGAGGTTTCCTTTTGGCTGGAACAAAAACTGTTTTGTGTTTTTGTGTTTTTATCTAAAGTGAATCCTAATCCTCTTTTATCAGAGGTTTCCTACTGTTTCCTATTAGTTGATTTAGATTATGAGTGCTGTTAACAAATTTACATAAATCATTTTGAAGTTCATCATTTTTTTCTGCAGAAGCATATTTTCTTTCTGCAGTTCTGCAGTTTTTCTGCTTCTGCAGAGTTGCTCCTTACAGTTTTGATTTGTTCAGATAACTTAGAGTGAGATTGTTGAAGACAGTAGTTGGTTTTAATTACCTATTATTATCTTCTCTAAGTTTATCATTTTCTTCTTTAGATTTACTAATTGTTCTTTAAGAGAAGCACATTTTTGTGCAAGTGTGTGTGAGTCAGATAACAGATTTTCAAAAGCATCTTCAAGTTCTTTATATGCAGAAGGAGTATAGGTAATTACCTCATCTTCTTCATTTCTCCAGCCATGAAGCACAAATGTGCAGCTTCAGCTTCATCTTCTTCTTCTGTAGAGCTGTCAGAATCATCCCATGTAGCCATCATGGCTTTCTTCTTCTGGAATGGCCTTGATTCTTTCAGCTGTGGACATTCTGCCTTGATATGTCCTGGTTTATTGCATTCATAGCAGATGATAGGACCTTTGCTGTTTTCACCTTTTGGTCCTTCCTTCTTGAAATTGAAAAATTTCTTCCTTTGCCTTTTCTTCTGATTAGCCTTTGTATTCTCTTTGATATGAAGGCTAGTTCATCATCATTTTCAGAAGATGATGATTCTTCTTCTGAAGGTTTATCTTCTGCAGAAGCACTTTTTCTGGATGTGTTGGCTTTTAGAGCTATTGATTTGTCCTTCCTTGGCAATTCATCCCTGAGCTCTTGTTCATGAACTTTTAGAGATCCAAGAAGCTCATCTAGTTTGAGTACAGCTAGATCATTTATAATGATAGTAATCCTACTAAACATTCATCTATAGTTTCATGTTCAATCATGTTAAACATTTCATATTGGTGAATCAAAATGTTGATTTTAGATTCTTTTACTTGGTCTGTACCTTCATGAGCAATTCTTAAAAGTATCCCCATATTTCTTTTGATGTGTTGCAGCCAGCAACTTTATCATATTCACCTCTACTTAATGCACATAGAAGAAAAATTTAGCTTTAGAGTTTAGAAGTTACCTTTGTTTGTCATCTTGTGTCCATTCTTCTCTAGTTTGGGTTTTGGTGCTTCTTCAACAACCTTCAGACTCACCTTCTGTGGAAGGAGCCAGAACTCTGGTTCTTCTTGTAGTGGGAATGTAATTCCCATTTTCTATAATATCCCATAGATCAATATCTTGAGATTCCAAGAACAGTTTCATTCTATCTTTCAATAGTAATAATCTTTTCCATTAAAGCTGGTGGTCTGTTTGTGGATGATCCTTCTGGAATGAACATTGCAGCTCCATGGTTTGCCATCCCTTTGATCTTTTCCTTTCTCACTGTTAAGTGAGTTCAACCCAAGAGGCAAGCTCTGGTACCAATTGAAGTTAATGGTTGGATCACAAGAAGGGGGGTTGAATTGTGATTTCTTTTTAAATTCTGCAATTTATCTTCTAATAAAATTCTGCTCAAGATGAGTTCTTGGCTTTTATTAGAAGATGGATTCCCAAAGGATTACTTGTAAGTATAATGCTTATTATGCTGAAAGTAGGATCCCTTTGATGGAATCAATTTAGTTAACACTTACTTAGGTATTAAGTAGTTTTAAAATCTTTGTATGATCATGCAATAATCAAGAGTGTAGGGAAAAGAAGAGAACACAAAGGATTTATACTGGTTCACATTTTCCAACCAAAGGCTACATCCAGTCCCTACCTCAAGTAGGATTTTCTCACTAACCAAACTCAGTTACAACCTTGGGTACACACTACCACTAGTATTCTTTTCCCACAGCCTCTTCAGGCTTCTTACAGAAACACCGAACACTTAGAAACAGATTTTGTCTCCTTGCAGCACCTCCTGCAGAAGCACAGAATCAAAAATCTGCAGAACTTGCTTCTGCAGACTTCGACCTCTCACAGGCTCACACCTAAGCCTTTACAACCTCTCAAATACTTCACCTAAACAGTCACAAGAGATTTTACAGTCAACCAATCTCTCTGACTAAGTAGAAGCACAAAGCTAACAAGGTAAAGTACACAAAGCTCACAAAGCTCACTAAATTATAATCAGAGCAGCAACAGCTTCTAGTGAGCAAAGCTCCCCCTCAACAACTTATATGAACTGATGAAAAAGAATCTGAGGAGAGAGAAAATGTTCCAAAAGCTTGCAATGTATGAACAGAGGCTTTCTTATGCTTCTAGAGATGAGAGGTATATTCAATGTGAAGAGAGCACCTCCTTTTATAGGTGAGGAGCCTTGTAGCCGTTGGAGATCAGTTCAAAAGGTCCAGCTGTGATGTATTGATCAATCCCTTTCAGGTATAGCTGTAAAAGCTGACATGTACAGCTGTCCAGTTGACTGCCTTCATGCTTCTGCAGAACTTGCTTCTGCAGAACTTGCTTCTGCAGACAGTGTAACTTGCTCACTTCTTCACCTATGCTTCTGTGAATACTTTGAGGATGTTTAAAGGCTTCTCTTAAATGTTTTCAAGCTTGTATTCATTAGCTTAATTCATCAGAAGAATCATTTCCTTATTTTGCCTTAATCTGCTGCTTCTGCAAAGTTCATGTGTATAGGCTGCTTCTGCAGAATTCTGTGTATATGCTGCTTCTGCAGAATTCTGCTTCTGATGTACTGTAGTTTGTTTCTCATGCTTATGTAATCTATTTGAGTTTCCACAGTTGATATGTCTTGAGAATAAAATGTTATTATTGCTTTGTTCTTGAAATCTTCTCTTAAAGTGAATCTCCCTTCTAATATATCTTTATTTGAAGTTCTTTAGAAGCTTTCTTCATGCTTCTGCAAGATATGAGAAGTGCTTGACAGCTTCTGATTGTTTTGAATGAGTTATTCTGAATTTACTCATTTTAATTTCAAGTTATCCTTCACAGATTTGTCATTCCTATTTAGTTTGCTGCTTCTGTTAGTTATTGGAATGAAATTTCTCATGTATCTCATGCTTCTCATGTTTTTCCTTCTTCAAGATTAGACCTGTTGCTTCTGAATACATACTCAAATGAAATGATTAGTCTTCTTTGAAATTAGAATTATGCTAAGTTGCATTTGATTTGGTTGTCATGATTAAAACCACTTTGAGGGGATATTTGAACCTTACAACTGCAGCCTCAGTCACCTCGGCCGCAGGAGGGTTCAGCCGCAATTTTTCCAAGTCACCCTTAAGTTTTGCAATTTCTTGCTCATAAGTTTTATTCTTCCCTTTGGTCGACTTGAAGCTCCCCTTGTACCTCAACTTGTCCTTTTTTCTCAAGTTCCAGCGCCTCCTGTGCAGCTTTGAGATCAACCAACACCGTACCCCTCTCAGCCGTGCGAGCTTCGAGGTCAGACGAGATCTGCTCGGACACCGGGATGACATCAAGCCTCAAATTCCTTATATACGCCGCATGTTGAAGGCATTGGCGCTCGATGTCCATCAAGCCCTCGATCTTAGGGACACTCTCATGGACCGACTTCAGAAAAGGATTATAGAGAATATGATCCATCTCAGGAGTATCCAAGTCGACCTCCGAGTCATACAAATTCAACCCGGACTCCCCTGAAGACTCGTCGACCCTGGCTCTCTTATTTTTCTTTTTCTTTTCCCTCAAGATTTTCTTTCTCTGCACTTGAGGTTGTTCTTCATTCCCACCTTCATGCCCAGTAGGGACGAGATCAACATTGGCGACGGGTTGGGTCCCTAAGCCGTCTCCACCCTCAGTCTGGGTGAAATCCATGTCGACCCGGACGTCATCATTATTTCCTTGGGCGTTTTGCAAGGCCCTCAACTGTCTCAATGTCGCAGAAGCCATCGAAGCTGCAAAGACAAAGTCGAACGGTTAGCCGAGACGAAAAAAGAAAATAACACGCAGATATTTAGAACAAATCTCACCAATTCTAGAACCAGTGTTACGAGTCGGACCATCTAGTATTTTCTTACTAGAAAACAACCCACACTCCTTGACCGACTTCCTGAATAACTTCCTAACGGCCAAATCCTATGGGGATAGCGCTGACTTAACCACTTCAAAATCGGACGACTTCTTGTCGTAATGCCGGCTGGTCCAGTAAATGTGAAACTGTGGAGTATTGGACGACTCCTCCTCCCAAAAAGGCTTCACCCCTTTATTGGCCTGAACTTGAAAAATTCCTGCTTAAAAGAAATACTCCCCTTTTTAGCCGACTCCGCATAGGGGGTCAATATTTTCCTATCACTGAACCCCCTCAATGATATCCAACTCTTCAGAGTCTCCGACTTCTTCTCCTTCGGATGCTTCCTCAAGACTTGGAAAAATGAAAAAATAACTTTACAGACGGCTCAAACCCGAACTCGGCCATCAATAACTCAAAACACCCGATGAAAGCCCACGAATTGGGGTGCAACTGTGAGGGAGCACAAGTAAGATAATCTAACACCTGGACCTCAAAAGTTGAAAAGGGCAATCTCAACTTCACTTTCGAATGAAAATAGTCATAGGTATAGAGGAATGGTGTGTTAGTTTCTGAGAGATGGCAAACCCGGCTCCCAGGAGGTGGTATGACGACACGGTAATTATCCCGCATCTCGGCTGTCTTAAAAACATCCAACTCGTACAACCGCTCCTTATATTGTTCTGGGCAGTCGGGTCTATATATACTTGGCATCCCAAGAACCTCTGGGTCCACCCAGTTATATCTATCAGCCCAAGCAGGCATGAAGTAATCTATGTTTCTTGACTGAGCCATCTCTTCACCTGCAGAGGCAGTATAACAACTGCCTGTATCAAACTCGGACGTCTCAAAATTACTACTAGAATAACTGGAATAGTGCCTCTCGTGGGTTTCACTCCTCACAACCCCGGTCCTTCGACTGGTTACGGTTATATTACGCCTTCTCACAATTTCATTCACAGTCGGACCAAAATCATCACTATTATCCCCCCAAGACGACCGACTCCGAGACACCCATGAGTCGGGTTTACCAGGTAAAATTTGTAAAGACTCACTATCACTCATAATTAAAAGAAGAAAAGTGAAAGGGAAATACCTTAAAAGTTGGAGAATGAATTCGAGATGTAATGCTAAACCGGTTCCAAGATCCGAGTAAGTTTTTTCTCTCGAGAATAAAGGCACGGCGCAAAGATCAGAATGAAGGCAAAGTGACGAAAGACGCCTTCAGCCATCTATTTATAGGGTCGAAAAACCCTAAGTCCCATGAATTCAAACCGTCGCAACCCTATCAGGAAGCGACACGTCACATGGGAGACGAAGCGTCGCAAACGTTTCAGAAAAATTGAAACGTCGCAGCATTTTAACTACCTCGAAAATCGTCTCGAACCAAAGTTTCACGGGACGAGAATCACAAAAGGTATGTCTCGAACCCTGGTTAGAGATTCCCACGCCTCGAAACCCATCTCGAACCAAAGTTTCGTGAGACGAGAATCACAAAAGGTATGTCTCGAACCATGGTTAGCGATTTGCATGCCTCAAAACCGATTTTGACCAAGGCTCAGAAAATCGTCAAAGCCGTCTCGACTCACATATGTCGTCTCGGATGAATCAGAAATACATAAGCTCAAAGCCAACTATCCAGTTGACAAGAGCTGGGGGGCTTCTGTTACGGTCCAAACCTAGAGCCCAATTGCCTAAATGGCCCACACGCGATATAATTATCATATCTATAATTATATAGCCTTTAATGACGATATCTATAATTATGGCACGTAATTATAATATCTCCTATTACTTAACTGTATCTGTCACACTTACTCCTTTTATATTTATGCCCACTTACTCTATTTTATACAGGAAAACTCCAATAAATAGAGGGCATTAACAAGTCACGAGGTACGCAATCTTACCCAGTCAATCACTTTGACTGCTCTTATACCTTTCTGACTTGGGCGTCGCAGTCCCTTTGTAGGTACACCCCCCTGGGTTCAACTCGGATTACGCATCTCCAAGCCGGATCCAGATTCGAGTCTCACCTGCTGACTCAGACCCAGGTTCGAGTTCCATCCCAGAACAGTTTCTAAATTCAACACGCTAAATTTCTTTAAATACGAGCAATTATGTTTGTTTTTTTCAAATTTGTAATTTTGATGTATTTTTCTGTTAAATAAATGCTCGAAATTAATTAAATATTACTGTTTTTTTAATAAAAATATCCTCATGCACATCCTCTTAGATTACTCTCTCAAATTGTGGGTAATAGTTAAATATTTTAAGGAAGAATTTTATTGCCCATAGAGATTTTAACCTGCTTGAGTAGGATTCTCTCCCATGAAAGATACTTATGATCTTACACAAAAAAAAATCATGGGTGCATGATTATTAGGTAAAATCTCCCGTAGATGGTGATTTTACAGGTAAAGTTTAAGTAACAATTCATCTAATTTGTACGGTTAAAATTAGCCAATTAACTTCTACTACAATCTACTATCGTTGGATAAACAAATTTATAATATCCATACATACATATTTATGTTTATATAATAGAAATTTATTGGGTAAACAATATAGGAATTTAAGTCTACATATTAAAAAGCATTTTTCTTCCGTGGAGGGTAATTATGGTTATACAAAAAAAATCTAATAAAAATATCCTATATCCCAAATGAATTCAATAATTACATTGACAAATAAAATATTTCAATTTTAATTATTGAATATATATTACTTTAAGATTATCTTTATTTTCCCCTTATTTATGTAAATGCAACAAATGGACCGAGTGAAAACCCTTTCTAAAGTCAATGTGGTGTGAAATACGCTAAATTGCTATAAGTAAAAGCAATTATTTTTTTAAAAAAAATTGAAAAGTCAGTTTATTTTTCGTTGTATAAAAGGTTAAAATTAAATAAATACTTCTATGTTTATTAAAAAAAATATCCACATGCATATCCTCTTAAACTACTATCTCAAATCGTGGGGTAATGATTAAATGCTCAAAGAAAATGTTTTTGCTTCCAATAGAGGTACTAACCGACTTGAGTAAAATTACGTCACTTAAAGGTTACTTATCATCTTGCATAAAAAAAAATCTTTGGTGCATGATGATTAGTTAAAATCTTCTGAAGATGGTGACTTTATAAGTAAAGTTTAAGTAGTAGTTAATCCAATTTGTACTATTAAAATTGGCTAATTAACTTCTACTTCAACCAATTATTGTTGGATAAACAAATTTATAATATTCATACATACATACTCATATAATAGAAATTTATAGAGTAAACAATATAGGAATTTAAGTTTAAATATTGAACATGATTTCCTCCTGTGACATGCCAGATAATTGTGGTTTATACCAAAAAGATCAAATAAAAACATCCTACCACCCAAATGAATTCAATAATTACATATAAATTTAAAATATTTTAATTTTAATTATTGAATATATATTACTGTAAATATTATCTTTATTTTCCCTTATTTATGTAAATACAACAAACCGACCGAATGGAAACCATTTCTAAATTCAACGTGGTGTAAAACACGTTAAATTTCTTTAAATACGAGCAATTATGTTTTTTTTTTTAAATTTGGGAATCTCTATTAAATAAAAGGTTAAAATTAATTGAATATTTCTATGTTTTTAAATAAAAATATCCATATTAAGATAAAAAAATATCATGATCAAAAAATAAAAATATCCATATGCATATCCTCTTAAACTACTCTCTCAAATCGTGGGTATTGGTTAAATATTCGAAGGAAGAAATATGCTACCCATAGAGACCGTAATCGTCTTGAGCAGAATTGCCTCTCATTAAAGATATATATGGTATGACACAAAAAATTCACGGTTGCATGATAATTAGGTAAAATCTCTTCAATATGACGATTTTACAGGTAAAGTTTAAATAAAAATTCATCTAATTTCTACTATTAATTGGCCATTTAAATTCTATTGCAATCGACTATTGTTGGATAAATAAATTTATAATATCCATACATATATACACATAATAGAAATTTATAAGGTATTCTATAAGAATTTTTGTCTAAATATTGAAGAGGATTTACTCCCATATAGAATAATTGTGGTTTATAGCAAAAACATCTAATAAAAACATCACGTATCCCAAATGAATTCAATAATTACATTTACATTTAAAATATTTAGATTTCAGTTATTCAATATATATTACTCTAAATATTATCTTAATTTCCCCTTATTTATGTAAATGCAACAAACCACTCGAATGAAAAGTGTTTCCAAAGTCAATGTGGTACGAAACACGTTAATATTTAAATTGCTTTCAATAAGAGCAATTATGTTCTTTCTTACAAATTGGGAAAGTTTATGTATTTTCCATTAAACAAAAGTTTAAAATTAATTATATATTTCTATTTTTTTAATAAAAATATCTCTATAACATCATAATTCCGTGAACTTAGAAATAATGTCCGTTGGGAGAACATTCCTAATTTTACCGAATTATTTTTTGCGACATTATCGATATCAAATCACAATTCACAATTATCACGCTTAAGTATACCAACGAAATACATAAGCATAATAATTTAATAAACCTGGATATTACAATACATGCGTTTTCAACAAATAGAATATCCCCAACAAGGGTGGCACATGTACAACAATATCCTCAAAATAAATACAATAGTGACCTCAAGGCATCAAAATACAAGCCATAACAAATAATCACAATATGAATATACATCCGAATGTGGTAAATATAAAATAAAGGGATTAGTGGAAGTTTACCAGTCAACTCCCAAGTCCTCTGGTCAAGCACCCGATTGAGAGCCCTGCACATATTAAATAAGCCACAAACATGTGGTGAGACTAAAGTCCTAGTGAAGATAATTATACAAGCAGTGTAGGTGTACAAGCAAATGACAATGCACAACGGAATAAAAGGATAACATTTAACAATTATCAATGTAAATGTAATATCCCAAAAACTAGGACTTTAGGAATTTTGATGAAGTTATAATTTAAGGATTAGATTAAGATAGAAACTTGGGAGTTTAATAAAAGTTCATATTTAAGGATTATTTCGCGTCATATAGATATCGCAAACACATACATCATATATCACTTAGAGTGTGTTTGGTTTGTCATTTCAACTAGCTGAAAGTTGAAAATAGTAGTTGAAATCATTTCAGCAGTGTTTGGGAAGGTAGCTTTTTTTTGGGTAGCTACAAGCTTTTCTTAAAAAAGCTTTTTCTTACTTGGGGTAGCTTTTTTAAAAAAGCTCCAATTTTCAGCTACTAGCTGAAAATTAATTACAAGTTTAGCCCTCAACCACCCTCACTTATCAATATTTAATAATTAATGTTGTCCTTAAATGTCATTTTACCATTTTCAAGTAGTTTTACCAAACACATTCAATACTTTTTTCAGCTCTCAGCTAGCTTTAAGCTTTCAGCTAGTTTTAAGCTTTCAGCTAGTTTTTCAACTAGTTTTACCAAACATACTCTTAAATTCCAACGACTACTTAAACGGTATATGAGAACATAAACATAACATGTTCACACACACACACACACACACATATAAATGCCTCCAAGGCTACATGTCTAACCAATACATAATAATAACTTGGGATAGCCCCATACATGTGTCCTAAACAAAATAGAGAGGGTCTAAAGGTTACATATGTATAGTCATATCCCTCAAAATAATAAATATACAATATAACATAATCCAAACATAAATAGGGCCTAACAACTAAGACATAACACTCTGCGCCAAAACAAAAACATAATGAACAGCTCCCCAAGCTCCATCCTCACTGACCGGTGCGATGAGGAACCTGTGCATCTAAAATATAGTCTACGAAACTTGTGGTGAGACGTATGTCTCAGTGAATATAACTATGCTCATGCAGTGTAAGAAAGACAGACAAATGCTATGCAACAATTAGTCAAGTAAATATCAAATAACACAATTATTCTTGTGAATACCCAATTTTATCCGGACTAATTTTAACTTTTAATTTCAATTTTTATTTGTTTCCAATGTTTTTTTCATCATTTTAATAAATTAAAAAAAAATAGAAAAATAATAATCCCAAAAAAATATAAATCTTAAAAAATCAAAAATCAAAATTTAAAATAATAAAAATAAGAAAAACTAAAATTTAAAAATCCAGTTCAGAAAATAATTCAAAAAATACAAAAATTAAAAAATAAATAAAAAATATAATAAAAGAAAACTAACGATTTGTTTTAGATGGGATAGAGGTGAGAGTGGTTGCTAAGATGATGCAAAAATATAGGAAGTGATTTGTTAATAGGATAAGGTAGTTACACCCATTGAGGAGCATAAAAGGCGACCAAGGATAATCAGAAAGGGGAGGGGTCTTAAAGAAAAAAAGAGTTGCTCACCGTTACTCACTCAAAAAAAGACAGAATTTCAAAAGGAGCTTGGAAGGGAGAACAAATGGAAGGAACTTGATCAAGATACAGAGAACACGGTACACAGTGAGAGTGGAGAAAATAACAATAAATGAACGGTGCATTTTTCTTACTTTGGCTTTCTCTCCATTATTTTTTTGATTGATATCGAATGATTATATTCTCTGCCTGCATTTCAATGTGGAAATTGGTTTTGTGTAGATTCTTTTCATATTGCAAAGTATATGATATTTCTGTCAATTCCAATTGTCTCTTTGTAAAATAAATCAAGAGCTAGTAATGAAAGGGAAGAAAAACTGAGTAAAAAAAAAAAAGCAAAAAATATCAATCTATCCCCAATAAGCCTAAGCTCTTCTGATACCAATCCAAAATTCACAGTCCCTTTATTCAAAGAAAATAAGAGCCAAAAATGCTAAAATTAAGAAGAAAGCTCTCAGTTCATGTTGCACATAGTTCACCTCTCTTCAGCGTCCCTCTTACCCTCCCGCCGTGTGGCTCACCGCCGGCAAGCTTTCGGTTTCACTTCCCCCTCCCATTTCCGCTATCAATCCAGCCATCATCTCTCTCTTCAGCTGCAGCTGTCATCTACCACCTCGTGACTGTGCAGCCATCTTCTCCACCGCCCCCTGAACAGTGCGAGGCACCACCACGAGACGCATCACCGCACCGGCAACACCTTCGCGCAGCCATGCCATCTCTCCCTCAGGCCGCCGCGCAGATCTCCTCTTCTTCTTCCCCTCTCCCTGGCGACGCGAGCATCATCGCAGTATCCTGCACCTCCGCGCGCGCAACGCGTCTCCATGGTTGTCCGAGCTCCAGCCGCCTCTGTCTCTCCCCTGTAACCTCGTCATCACCATGCTGCTGCCTGGCCGCGCGCGCACGGCACAAGATGGAGAAGCTCCGCCAACACCAGCCATGGCCGCCTCCGTCCCTTCTTCACGCCGTGGTTTCCCTCTCTCGCATCCTGCTACCCTTCTTATTCCTCTCATCCTTTCTTCTCTATTTAGGGTTTCTAGCCGCTTTTTTTTATTTGCTGAGTGT
The DNA here is from genome assembly GCA_026901365.1 of Sesbania bispinosa. Taxonomy (NCBI): domain Eukaryota; kingdom Viridiplantae; phylum Streptophyta; class Magnoliopsida; order Fabales; family Fabaceae; genus Sesbania; species Sesbania bispinosa. The sequence goes on from QLOH01000620.1 coordinate 227,181, forward strand.
GTGTGCGCGCATCAGAGGGGAAGTGAAGAGTCAAAGACTCTCATCCCCTCTTTTTGTTTTAGTGTAGAAGTTCGGCCGGATAGTGGCAAGTTTTCAGTTTCTTGATTTTTAAAAATTTTTAATCAAATTTTTATAATTCAAAATAAAAAATTGAAAACTTGTTTTTATGATTTTAAAAATAAATATTTTGAAAATCACAAAGTGACTTTCAGTTTTTGATTTTGAGTTGTAGAAATTTGATTGAAAATTTTTAAAAATAAAAAATTAAAAATTCACAACCATCCCGAATGATCCATTAGTTTTGTTGTTTTTTTTAATTTTATTTATCTGATTTCATTAATTCATTTTTTTTATTTCTGTTTAGCAGGTGTGTTATTAGATTGGTTTTTGCAGTTTGATACCATTCAGTATATGTTGATGTATTTATCTATTGGTTCTGTGTTTGTAAATATGGTGTATTTGAATGTTACTTTTCTTTGTTGTTAGTGTAAATATGAACATTCTATTTTATATATTTGTAATCTGATCTTTTTTTAAACATAAACATTAGTTTAATCTTTTGTAAATATATTGGTTCTAATTCTAAAATGTTATAAATATTTAAGCAATAATTTGGTGATATTCACGAATAACATTTTTATCGTTAATATTATTCAAATTATATAGGACTATGGAGCATAGTCATTTGCTAACAAGATAATATTCGCAAATTGTAAGTTATTTTTAAAATAAAAAGTAATTTTCCTAAATAAAATGTTAACGAGTAGCATTTCTACTGTTAACGGGACTATGGAGTATAACCATTTGTTAACAAAATAGTCCCCACACATGTAAATAATTTTTTTAAAAGATAATAAAAAAAATTTCAAAATCAACAATGTTAAGACTAGCATTTCTAACAATAACGTTGTCTTTCAAAAATAAAAAAGAAAACTTTTTACTCAATTTAAAAATAAATTTTGCTAATAAAATCGCTAAATGATCAAGTGATATTAATTGAATAGTGATTCTATCGTTTAATATTATTTGAATCAGGAGGGTTCATTGTATAGTCATTTGCTAACAGAAACCTTTCAAAAGTGAATTCATTTTTAAATCAACTCTTTCAAAAAAATAAAACAAATAAAAAAATCTTTTCAAAAATCTATTTAAAATTCAAACTCTCAATCAATCAACAAGTCAATCTTCAGAACTACGTGGCTTTGATTTCCCTATTACAGTTGGGGATACGTAGGAGCGGGAACTAAAAAATGTAAATAAAAATAAAAAGATTTTTTAAGGGGTAAAATAAATATTTTTCAAAAGTTAATAAATTTGCACAATTAATTAGAGGTAACCGTTTTAGGACGGATGTCGTAGGATGCTAATACCTTCCCTACCCATAATCGACTCCCGAATCCAAATCTGGTTTCAAAGACCATTTTTTTTAAAAAAAAAAGTTTTTCCGATATTTTCCCTCAAAAATAAATATTGGTGGCGACTCCATTGAAAATGATTTTTCAATACCTCTTCGTTCGCTGTCCCGTCGTGACCCCAGTTCCGACAATTCTCAACTCAAGTGACTATAATACTCATGATCTGCTTTCCCAGTAGACGAGGTCTTTTCACTAATTCTAAGGCTATAGCTGAGCTCAGACTACAAGGAACGTCTCCCTTGGGGACTAATACTCGCCACTTATTCTGGACCGAAGTCAAGTTTTCACATACTTTTCTAGGCCAAAGAAAGGGAAGGGAGAGGAATTATGGCTCATTCAAGAGGTTCAACCAAGATGAAGGTGGGTGTGAGTTATACTCACCTCAAGAGAGCTCAAGTAGAAGAGGGGATGAGTAGTTGAGGGAAGTTAGCAGAGGAGATCCTTGACTTCCTATAGCTACAAAGATTCTCTCTCTTTCTCTCTCTAAGGTGATAAGGAATGGAAGAAAAGTGAGTAAATGAATCCTAAAAGTGTTTTTAAAGGAAACTGCTCGCTCGCTCTCGCTCAAGCGCGCTCCAAGCGAGATCGAGCGGAATTTCAACCAGAGAGCCCCATTTTTCTGACTCTGTTTTCTCACTATCCTCACCTAAGCGAGCCTGAGCAAAGAAACCGGGGTGAAAATCCCCCCTTTCTGTTGATATCCTCGCTTAGGCGCGCTCAAACGAGCCCTGAGCGAGAGTATTAGGATTCAAAATCTTGATTTTTATCCTTTTTTTGCTTCTAACTTAGTTTTTGTTTTTCCTTTTCCGATTCCCTTTATTAAAAACCTCTTTCATTACTAATTTGATAATTTATGAAAATAGTTAGAATTATGATGTTACATATAGGCATATAAATGCCGAGGTATGAGGACGATTATTAAAGTTATTATCTACGCATATATGAGCTTTTCTTAAAAAATACAAGCATGAAGACAGACACTATAATACCGTGTCAATACCAGCTAGAAGGTATCCATTGCTATCTCAATCTCAATACTTTCATACAGCATATCTATCTCATTGCTTTATTATTTCTTTTCCACATTATGAATGATTTGCTGACTCGGTTTTACTGCCAACCTGGCCTTAGTGTAGCGTGAGTGTATTCCTTCTCAGTGAAGGAGAATCACGACTGATTTATTTTCTTCAATTCTTCCTGTTCTATGTTTGCAAACTAGTAACAATACAAATGCACAAATCAAATCAATAATAGCGTACCCTGATCGATCGGAATGCGATCGCAACCATAAATCTACTCACCTGATCCCCACGTGGATCCCTCTTTTAACACGTGTCGTCTTTTGCATGCCCCAAGAACCACTTGGACAATTCTTACGGTAGCCCACACCAAATAATAAAATAAGAGTAGTAATGTTTATATAAGGGTAAGGATATATATATAAAATTGGAATTTTTTTATAAATTTGTGTAATGTTTAAAATTTAATGTTTTAAATTAATTATATATGGAATTTTAACGAGTACACTCGTTTTAAATAATAATAATAATTTTTATATTCATACCCAATTTTCTTTCTACCTCCATTTTTTATATTCATTCCTAATTTCATATTCACACCATTTATTAAATAAAGGGTTAAATATGTTTTTGATACCTCAAAATATAGTGAAATTTGATTTTGATCCCTCATTTATTTTTTATTGGTTTTATTTTTCTATTTTTTAAAATTACATAATTTTATTTCTCGTCGTTAGTTATATTCCGCTAAATGATGATGTAACAATATTTTTCAAAAAAATTTCTATGGATTTTCCTTTGAAATTTTCAACGGATTTTAAAATTAAAAAAGAGTTTTGTCCAGATTCTAAAATTTGTAAATAATTTACTATAGATTTTTCTACAATAAAGCAAAGAAATTTTTTGATGGTATTTTTATGTAAAACATTTGTGATTTTTTTTTCAAAATTTATTACAGATAACTTTTCTAGAGAATAAATCGCAAGAAATTTTCTATGAATTTTTACACTAGAAAAATTGTAGTGTAGCAGCAAAATTGATTTAATAAAATATACTCCATCCGGTCCTATTTATAAGAACATTTTAACCACTTCACACGGATTAAGGAAGTTAGTTAATTTAGTTGATTACAATAAATTTGTTATGAATGTGTATCACATTTACTAAACTACCCATGAATTTATTGAGACTCGTTATCTTTCTCTTTCTATCCAACTACTCAATTGTGGCATACTCTCTCTACTAATTAATTACTCACTTACTTTCACTAATGGGGTATTTTTGTCAAATAATAATTAATGCATGAGACAATCTGAAAAAGTTCTTATAAAAAGGACCAAGGCTCACCTTAAAAAAGGTTCTTATAAATAGGACCGGAGGGAGTAATTAATAAGATGGAATAAGAGGGACTAAAAGCATTTGATTTTAAAAAGAAAGACCAAAACCAAATTTCATTATATTTCGAGGGACTAAAAACATCTAATTTTAAAAAATCGAAAACTAAAACCAATAAAAAATAAATGAGAGAATAAAACCAAATTTCGTTATATTTTGAGTGACAAAAATCATATTTAACCCTTAAATAAATTACTCATCTTTACTCTTTTTCCATCTTTACCCCCAAAATATTCTTATGTACAGTTATAATTTTCATATTATTATTACTGCTGGTATTCGAAAAGCTGATCATCGGCAAGCAAACTCTACTTTCGCCACCTCCACCTTTTTCGCTTATCAGTTATCAAATCATCCTCTTCTCACAAACTCCTTTCTTCACAGAAAAAGTTCCTTTTCCAACTGCGGAGGTGCGTGATCCTCTTCTCACAGGCTCCTTTCCCCGCAGAAAAGTTCCTTTCCGACTGCGGAGGTGCGTGAAATCGCTAACATGTTTTTTTTTTTTTTTACTTTTAACGATTAAATCTTGTTGTCTAATTTGTTATGATTCGAACTTTCCTCGATGAATTAATTCTGTGTTTTATTTATGTTTTGCGTGTGTTTTTTTTTTTAGCGTTTTCGAAGTTGTGGAAAGCTCGTTAGAAACTTGGTTTTGAAATTTGATCAGTCTTTGTTCGTTTTGCTTCGTGTTGCGTTGGAGCAATCCATCCGTTTGATCCCAACTATACAGCGAAGGTGAAACTCTGTATGCTTCTTGAATTTCTTGGGTTTTTATATTCGTGTGGGTATCGGGATCCTCTGAATTTATGGAACATGAAATTTTTTAATAAAAAAGCTTACTAATGGTGTTGGCTATCATGTTTTACTTTTACTTTATTGTTTTTAATATTTACTGGTTACAATTTGGCTGAGAAACAGGAATTCCTGTGACTACATCTTGTTTTCGTAGCTACTTTGTGAAAAGATTTCGTAGCACCTTGCAATTCTCTTGAATTATAGCTTAATACTATCTGTTATTTGCTGTTTTGTATTTGTTTTTACTTCTTGCGTTTAACATATTATGGCTTAGTATGTTTTTGCAATATGGTTTTAGTGAGAATTAAGCTTCTGATATGAATTAAAATTTGGATAAGATAATTAAGGAGGAGTTTATAAGGTAAAGACTAGACGTTATTAGTATCTAGTTAGCTAGAGGATTTTACCCATGTAATTGACTGTGTATGAATAGGAGAGGAATGGCATTGCATTAGCCTGATTGATATTGTATGAAAACTGATTATTAGCTGATAATTGGAGGTTTTCCTTTTTCCTATAATAAGTATAGTAACATTGTTACTTTTAAGTGTCTTCCAATGACTGAAGGAACTAGTTATATAAAAGAAAAGATGGAAACACTGGTAAAGGATGAAATAGGGATGGAATTGGCCAAAAAATCACCTGGCTTCCTAAAACTTGCTGGCCTGCTTGAATGGAGGAGGTGTGATAAGTGTGAATGGAACAGAGGTGCGAAATACAAAATAGAGTGGGAAAACAAGTGGGTTTGGCTGGAAAACCGCTTGGCTGCCAAGAAAGGGCTGGGTTTGGCTGGCAAAACAAGTGGGCTGCCAGAATTATGAAAGGTTTCTGCCAGAAGTTGAAAACTGTTGGATATAAAACCATTCATGTGCTTTCACTCAACATAAGCTTTTGGGATATTTGATTTATGACATAGTATTAGATCCTTTATGATCAAGCGGTCTATAGTTCGATTCATGTTTCCGTCACTATTTCTAAGTAAAAGTTAAATTTCAACACAACGTAGGGTGGGCCTGTGCGTTGTACATGCTAAGTGCTCTTGCATGACAAGGCATGTTAGATACAAAACCATTCATGTGCTTTGGCAAACAACTTAAACTTTTGGGATGCTTGGTTACAAAAACAGTGATGGGGCAGTGGCCTTTCTTCGAAGGAAGAAGGGTTTCAAATTCTAAAATGCTCATGATGTTTATATTCTAGCCATCAAGGATATGAATAATGGGGTTAAAACCAATGTGCAAACACATGGTAGGGCCATAGAGGATTTTCCTATTGCTTAGGTTTACACCAAGAATCGACCTTGGGCCCTTATGTTTTTACCATGGTTTTGGACGTTCTTATCCAACATATCTAGGAGTCAGATCCTCAATGCTTTTTTACATATGATATAGTTTTAGTGGAAGTATCAAGAGAGTAATTAAATGGTAAGCTAGACTTGTGGAAGTGAAATATGAATCGTATGGCTTCCATTTTAGCATAAATAAATGGAATATACAAAATGCAAATTCAACACGTTGCTTGCTAGCATTGTCTTGGATATGAAAATTGGAGATCATACCATACTTATCACATGTCACATAATTTAGGGATCTTGGATATGAAACAATGGAGAAAATAGAAGATGTAAATCGTAAGATTTAAGCTAGGTGGATGAAATTGAGGAATGATTCAAGTGTTATTTGTTATTGAAAGGTTCCTCTTAAGCTAAAAGGAAAATTTTATGGACGGCCATAAGACCAACAATGCTTTATGGTACTGAACGGTGGGCAATAAAGCACCAACAAGAGCATAGGATTAGTGTTATAGAGATGAGAATGTTATCTTGGATGATGAGGGGTCATATAGGAAAAGATAAGATTGGGAATGAATTATTGAAGTGAAAGTAGGAGTTACACCTATTGAGGAAAGATGGTAAAATTGCACCAAAGATGATTTTGATGTGACTTTTCATGATTAATGGGGTAAATTGATGTCAAAGTTCATACAGGATAAAAATATTAACACAGTATCTTTGGAAGACCAAAATAGGGCTTTACTCTTTTTTGTAAGAGAGTAAAATTAAACTCCTTTCTGTTTTGTTAATTTCACTTTTTATGTATTGAAAGTTTGAAACTCAACCAATCAATCGTTTCTAATTATTCTTTATGTTTATTATGTCCAGTGCATTTGGGAACTTCAGACATGTCAAGTGGATCCGTGAGACGGGTTTCTTGTGAAGATATCCAGCTGGTATGCTGTGACCTTCAGTTTCACCTTCTTCAACACATGCCAGTGTTTCATTTCTTATTTTATTTTTTAAGTTTTTCATTTTATAGATGAAATGAATGGTTAGATATATAATTTATTTGTAGAAAATTTCTGAGGCTTGGTGTGACTCGAATAGATATTTAGCTGTGGCGATGCCAGTTTTAACTTCATCATAAGATGCTTAGTTTGACTAGCACAAACTTGCTTTGCATTTATATACTTCTACACTACCTTTGACTGCAGAAACAGTAATTAGCTTTACATGCTATGTTGTTACATGTCATTTTGAGATTCATTCTGATTACTTCAACGGCAATGTGAAGTGCAACATTTTAAACCCCAATTCTATATATATTCTTTCAATAGTGAATCTCATTTTTACATCATTTTCTTCATGGAAGATGGTGCTGGCTTACTTTACCAGACAGTTCTTTATTCTTATTATTTTAATTTAATAAGGAAAAGGAGAATAGGAAATCATTTCTTAAATTCTTACTCAAGTAACAACCTTAATGACATAGAACAGATATACAATGATCTGCAATAGCAGAGATGAAGGCAAAATGGAGACAATTAGGTTCTTAAAACCCTTGAATGGGAAGTCCCTTAGGATCAGAAAACTTAAAGCCAGGGATTACTTTATGAACTTTACCATAACCTAGATTTTTCCATGTCAAAATGTTGCCTGCTCTCTAGCTGTTTGCTTCTCTATTCCTTCCTTCACTATTGTGTTAGATCATTGTTAAATGGCTGCTCTATTCATCAACAAATTAATTCCTTCCTTTTCCACTCTGATTTTTGTAAATAATGACAGATTGTGTATTTCATAAACCACAATTACAAAATTTTCTTTCTTTATGTGCTTCTTTTTATGTCATCACATGTGTACTAAGTAGACTGTGGGAAAGGAAAAATTGTCATACATGTTACATCATACGGATGGACTGAATTTCTTCACAGATGATATGTAGAGCCATAGAAGTTCTTTTAGTGATTTTACTATTGAGGCGAACATATAGTGAGATAGGGTTTTTAAGTCAAATAAAAGCTTTTCCTTTTTTTTTCTTAAATTTCTTTGATGACTTATTTTTTGAGGAAATATTTATGCTCCTTTCTTTTTCATTATGCTAAATCTTAGATTTTGGACTGAGTCTAACTCAACCCTAAAAGTTCGCTTGTAGGATGAGGGATTGTCCAGAGTTTATATACTCATATTTGGCTTATCTCTAATTAATGTGAGACTCTAACACACCCTTCCCCCTCACGCCCAGGGTTGGACATCTGGCGCATGAAGTTTGCAGAACTGGAGGGTGGTCAAATAAAGGATCTAGGATAGACTTTGATACCATCTTAGATTTTGGACAGAACCTAACTTAGTTCCAAAAGCTAGCTTGTAGGGTGAGGATTGCCTAAGGTTTATATACTCTTATTTGGCCTTATCCGTAGTCAATGTGGGACTCTAAAACTAAAAAATGTGACATCTGTTCCTTTATCTCTCTCTCTCCTCCCTCTCCAAAATCACATAGTTTTAGAATGATAGACTGCACTGTCAACTTTCGCACTTATGACATAAATTGCTAAATGTACTAATCTTCACCAAGAAAAAAATTGGAAGAATTCATCCTAGGACAATTCAGGAAGCTAATTCATTTACTCATTTCTAGAAAATTACAAGGCACTTGTGATTTTGACCTCTAACTGCTGATTTCTGAAATTGTTGAATTATTTCTGTACTAAACACTAATAAAATTTATAAACCTATTTTTTTTTGGAGTACGGAATAGGGAAAATGGGATATCATAAGGAAAGTTTAGGAATTTGGAATTGGAAATATGTCATATTTTTGTAGATTGATAATTTATTGTAATTAGGTACTAATAGGATCTTGTTATTTGGGGATTTATGTAATTTGGGATTTCTATTGACTGGGGGACTTTATTTTTAACTAGGACTACTTGAATGTCAAGTTGGGTAATTATTAAGATGAGTTAAGTTTTCGAATATAAGGATTGCTGCGGTGTACTTTGAATTTACAGCCTGTAGTTTTGTCACTGAAACTATTACTGACTTATTCTGTCGGCCCTTTCTTTTAATCTTTCCCTCTTTAACACACCCACTCCCCCAAATCTCTTCACTATTCCCTTTATTGTTGTGTTCATCCTGTATTGACCATGATATTGTTTATCTGGCTCATTCCAGGTGCAAAATCTCATAGAACGATGTCTGCAATTATATATGAACCCAAAAGAAGTTGTGGAAACACTGCTAGCGCAAGCAAAAATTGAGCCTGGTTTTACCGAACTTGGTAGTAACTTTTGTTCAGTAATATGATTTTTCTTTTCCATTTTCTTCCTTTCACACACACACACTCACTGTTCGTTCTGGACGTGTTTTTATTTTCATTGTCATGATTCTCAACCTTATTGTTCTGAACAGAAAATAACCCATCAGTAAATTTATAGTTCAGCATTGAAGTCAATTATTTTAGTTTGTGTCCTCCCATTAATGCCTTATACCATTGACAAATTAATGAAGTTTTGTTCTCTTTACCCTTACATATGTTGTTGATAGCATTGTATTTATATGGCATCTCTCTGGTGCTGCAATGGGTTTTTTATGGAATCTTTCATTTTTTACATACTTTAAAATTTGCAGCTTTCTTGCAGTTCTGCATTTCTTTCATTCCTAATAAAGGAGAATAAATGAGAAAATCCATCCTAATGAAGGGAAATAAGACTGTAAATCTGTACAAAAATATTCTACCCTAAAATGGTTCTATTTCAAATGTTTGCAATAATGTTCAACACTGTTAGAATATTAGAATAATATCTTTAATAGCTTAGAATGTCTTTTAAGATTAGGTTTTATCCTATAATATCTCCTAAGATTAGTTTCCATATTTCTAGATAATTATCATGATTTGTTTCCTAATTAGGAGTCTATATTGATCAGTATAAATAAGCGTCAGTACCTAATCCTTTGTATCAAGTCTCAAGTGTCAATTCATATATCATTGTATATTTATTATTATTATTCTCCTCTCTTCTTCCTTTTTCTCCAAAACCCTATAACTTCAACAAATACTAACTTCTAAAATGCCTATTCTCTTGTTTGATTTAAGATTTGTGTTTTTATAATAACTTTATACTAATTTTATGTGCTATATATGGTAGCTGTGTCTTATCCTATAATTTTTAAAATTTGTCGTACATTGTATCCATGTCGTATTGTATCTATATCTCATGTCATATTTATGCTTTCTAGCTGAAAGGGACCAACCATTACATTTAAACAGTCTGTTTGACTGTTACTTAAACTTACCTAAACATGCATTTCTTTGTTGTACACACAAGAAACAAATATTTGTTTGCTTGATATTTTGTCCATAGAATGCTGTAGGAAACCTCTAGAAATTGCTAGTGGATTTGAAAATTGAAACATTTCATCTCACCTCATCATAGTAACAGATTTGGTCCCTGTTGCTCTTGATTAACTCAATAAACTCTAAACTTATCTATGGGTATTTATCGAAATGAAAACATATTTAAATGCTGATGGCTGTATATGTACATACTAATCATGTCTTATTTGCTTTATCTAATTCTATCAATGGTTTCAAAAAATGCATGCCTGGCATAGAGTCTTCTTGAGTCTTTTCATCATGTAAATTTTGGTTCATATTTACATGTTTTCACACTCCGGTTCTGATTCATCTTATTTTCTCTTGAGACTTGATGTAATTTGATTGTAGTTGCAATTGCAACCACTTAATATGTAGGCTTCCATTACAAAAATGATAAGTAACTTATTATGAAATAAGATGAAACTTGGGTGCTTTGCAATATATAAACTACATGTTATTCTCATTAGCTGCTGCTGAAATTAGAAATTTCATGCATGGCACTGTACTCTTGCCATTGGCATTTTTGTAAAAGCCAAAGCAGTTTTGGTACTTTCTAGGACATGTCAACTTATAAAGCTAAGTTTTAGCTTCTGAACTTCCCATAGGAATGTATTGCTATCCAGATTAAGATTTGGTTTTGGTCTTTGGCTGCTATTGAAATTTCTCTTTAGTGCTGGGAATTGAGTATTTGAGTCAAAACTAAATTGTTACTTTGTCAGCCATGATTTGGTTCTCTCTAACATGTGTGTGTTTATTTATTCATTTATTTATATTGGTGTTTCAGTTTGGCAAAAGCTTGAAGAAGAAAATCAAGAGTTCTTTAAGGCTTATTATTTAAGGTTGCTGTTGAAGGAGCAAATAACAGAGTTCAACAGGCTGCTGAAGGAACATGCTAAGCTAAGTCAGTTACAATCAACTGCAGTTGCTTCACTACCTAACTCTAATGGTTCACATATTCCTCCATGTAAGTCCATATTATTTCCATGGACATTGTTTCCATCCCTTTTGAATGAACGTTTTTACTTCTGTTTTCCAGCCTTTTGAAAGTTCTTTTTCATAATGTAGCACATCAGGCTCATTCAGTCCTTTTCTTACTCAGCCAACCCTCCCCTTCCCCAACACATTGCATAAATATCCTAGATGAATTGGAGAAAGTTGGTTTGGTTTTACCATTTATGAATTGTCCAAAAGGTGAAGCAGGTAGAAGTTCAATTTACAATGTTTATAGTCTATGCTCTCCTGCATGCTTCCCTTGTCTCAAATTAAGTATTTGATTCAGTTATGTTGCAATTCAAAAAATTGGTTTCTTGGTTACAGACTACAGTTTATCTTGTCTCTCAAAATTTTAGCTAACTAGCTACTGTTGTTTATTTTGCATTTAGCGTGATAGGGCTGATTGAAATTCCATTCTAGTGCATTTTGTTTTAACTGTTTTTATACTTGTGTTCTGTGTAGTTTCCTTTCACTTACATCCTGCTTCAATTGTTTAGAAAGTAAAATGAGTGGACTTTCTTTTGCCAATGAGTGGAATTTGGTTGGAGAAAACAACTGTTTGTCTTCTCAAGAGAAGAAAAACAATTTTTAAGGAACATGGAGATTATCATAATTTGTTTTATAGATGTTGGTACATGTTGTCATTCTCAAAATACAGCCTGTACCATTCCACAGAGAGATAATGATAAGGTGAAGAGTAATTGAATAGATAAACAGGAGAGTGGAATCCAGTTGCCTGTTCTATTATTGTAAGCCTGTTATCACACGTCTAACTTGAATTAATTTTGTAATTTTGCAACACTTGTCACTTTTCTTAACAGTGCCCCAGAATCCATCTTGCTATGCTGCTGAGCAAGTCAGAGCAGCTGTAAAACCAGAAAATATGCAACGTGCGGTTGATTCCAGTCTACATAACATATTTAATAATGATGGGTCATCGCTCAACAACAGTATGCATGCTGTGGTTGATATGTCTGCTCATGGGAATAGGATAGACAGCCCTCCAAGCATGCGTTCTACCCAAAGCTCAAGCATGGGTTTGATACAAGGAATTAATGGGGAAATGATCAAATCCGAATCTGGATATTCAGGTAGTCCTCCTTACATTTTTGGTCCTGATAGCACTGTCCTGGAGGCATGCCCAACTATTGGTGATGCAACAGTTACATCATTCACTAATGTCCACTCAAACTCTCATTCTATGAATGGGTCACTCCTGGACCCAGACATTTCTTCATTTGGACTTTTGGGGCAGATTTCTAGAAATCTCAGCCTTTCAGATCTGACTGCTGATTTCTCTCGGAGTTCTGGTATGTTTTCTCTCCTGTTCATTATGTGGGCATTGCTTCTGTTTCTGTATGCTTGCTTGCTTCTACTCTTAGGAATGTGTTTCCTCATTCCTGATGGTAATGAGTAAAATACTAGCCAAGTTATGCTTCATGCTGATTGTTTAAAGTTTCAACCTTGTTTCTAATTTTGTACATGAACTAAGAGATTGGTTTTGTTTGGTCAGATATAATGGAGAGCTATCCAAGGTGTCCCTACCTCGCTACTGCTAATGAGAACTTCCTTGAACATGGAGATCAAGGTAACCACTACTACTCAACACCCCACACCTAGAGAGAGAGAGAGAGTCGGCCCCTTATTCACCAGCGCCGCTATGCTGACATTAATATTATCTTGGACAATAAGAGGCTGTATTCTATATCATAAGGCTTGATTTATGATGACTGTGGGAGTGAGCAATGGATAATCAATATTTAGTCATCAGTAACAATAAGGTGCCTTCTCTTTTGTCAATCAGGGGTCATGTTATTATTGAAACTGGCATAAATAATAAAGCCAGCTACTATAAGGCAGAAATAATAAATAACAAAAAAAAGAGATGCTTCAGACCTCTGCTATGGTCCCATTACAATTACATACGTAGGTAAAAAAAAACATGAAATTGTGTTGGTCTTACACCTCCTAGTAATTAATTGTTTATCTTGCTTGCAGGTTGAACAGCATTCTCAGAACGAAGTGCTTGTAAATAGAAGTTTAAAAGTTTGACAGATTTTGAAACTCCAACTCTTCGGTAGACGTGTGTATAGGAGTTCACTGACCTCAATCTGTAGTGATGGGAAATGAAGTTTGGAAGGGTTTGCAATTTGCATGGTCCTAATAAACAACGAATCCTCTTAATTGTGTTACTTTGTTTTTCCTCTTTTTTTCGTTTTGGATTTTGGTACATAGCTTTGTATAGAGTGATTTTATCCTGCTAGTACTTCGTTAGATACTAGACTTGCGTTACTGTGTTTTGATGATTTTATTTTTGGTACAGACTGCATGAAACTGTTTTTACGAAGATATACCTCTCGTAAAACTAAAAGGAAATAGAGACTCCAGGGAAGGGAATTGTGAAGACTTTTAGGCCAATTTAACGAGAAAATCTCTTATATTTACTCTCGACGGTTGAGATTTTATTTAATACTTAATAAGTATTTTAAATTTAATATATCGGCCTGTATTATATTTGTTATGTTTTAGTTTTTTGGTTCACTGTTATGTTTTTTATATATCTGATTATGTAGTAAATTTATGGTGTATAAGATTTTCTCAATGCGAGTGCTGTCCTGTTTTGTACCGGGGTCTTGTCTGTTTAAACAGTATTATGGGGAAAACAAATTGAGGTATAAAATTTTAGGGGATTTTTAGTAATTCAAATTAATATAAATCTGATAGGAATTTTGTAATTATAAATTTGTACGATAAGTGCTCCTCCGGTCCTATTTATAAGACAATGTTCGAAACTTTTCCACGGTCCTATTTATAAGATAAAATATACAAATTTGGAAGTATTTATTATTTTTTTTTTGCATATTTTCTCTTGTTGACCATCAAAGGTTTTAAGGTGACACAATTATTAATGGTGGAGTTTAATTTTAAAGACAAGTAAACTTGTAATCTTGTAGGGTAATTTCTTGAAAATTAACGTATTAATTACATTTCTTAATATGTGTGTTTTTGTTTGAATTGTCTTATAGAAAAATAAGACTAGGATCGGAGGGAGTATTAACTAAAGTGTGGTTGATTTTACATAAATTCTGATGGGTTTATTGAATTTCTCTACTATAATTTGTTTTTAACCTTCCATAACTCCTATGAACCTTTTAATTTGATTGAATCACTTTTAGTCATCCACAAAGTACAACTCTCAAGTTTTTTTTCTTAAACCCTAGACCTTAATGCTTTGTTTGGTAGAGTGGAGAGCAGAGGCGGACATTAGAAGGGACAGGGGGAGCCATGGCTCCCCCAAACTATTTTCAAAACTTTTTTTTATATATATACTTATTTATATAATTATAAAAAAATTATACTATTATCCTATAATGTGTTGCTATTATTTAGTGAATATTTTATCTCATGTGTTATTAAACTTATTAAATGATGTGGCAACACACAATATGACATATTATTTAGTGAATGTCGTCTCATGTTCTCAAGTTTTTATGAGCAAATTAAGTTTTTATACTTTCAATATTAAGCAAATTTAGTCTCCTATCAATTGTCTTATATCTAAAACTTTCAAATCATCATTTTCTATTTAACATCTCCACATATTGAATTAATTAAATCATTTTGAATCTTATTAAGTTAAAAAATTCACCAATAAAAATAACATATTTCATCTAAAATTGAAAAATTCTCAATTTTTTGTTTTATTTAAACCCTAATTGCATGACTCCTACAAAATCCTTCAAATTTTATTAAACTTCTATTAAAATACTTGTGAACCTTTAAAATTATTTCATATTTTAAACCATCATAAACTACCAAATATTTAGATTCAAATGATAATTTAAGAGTGTTATGTGGAATACAATCGATAAAGGAACCAAATTTACTTAATTTTAAAAATTAAGGAACTAATTAAATTTATTAAAAAAATGAAGGACCAAAATTGCATATAATGTAAACAAGAGTGACCGAAAAAAAAATTAAGGTGGTATTTGGAAGAGCTTATTAGAGCTTATCTTATGACATACGCACTTATGTAACGGTTTGGGTAAACTTATGAAAATAGCTTATCACATACTCATAAGTTGTTTTCAGCTTACTTCATTAAGGTCATGAGAATAACTTATAAAATATCTTATGAATAATTTAAGTACATTGCACCTTCTTCAATTTTACTTAGTTTTAAAAATTAAGGAACTTAATTTACTCAGAAAAAATGAAGAACCGAAATTACATATAATATAAACAAGTGGACCGAAAATAAAGTTAAGTCTATAATATTATATATTTATTTATGCATTAAAATATTATTTCGGCTCTCCCAACTATTTTGGTCAAGGTCCGCCACTGGTGGAGAGAAATAGGGTAGAAAGAAATATGATAGAGAGAAATGGGGTGAAGAAAAATAGGTGAGAAATAAAGAAGAAATTGAGTTGTTTGGTAGGAAAGAAATAGAGAAGAAATATAATAAAGAGAAATGATATTTTTATTTAGTAGGAGAAAAATAAAAAAGTGAGAAATTAGATTATAATATATAAAGATCAAAACACCCCTATTTAAGTATTGATAAATAAAAACTTATAAAAAATTAAAATATTTATCAATATATTAATCCTTCAATAATATAAAAAAATCCAAAAATAATCTGAATTTGAAATTAGAAAGTCCAAACAAATGATCCTAAGCCCTACCATATGGAGTGATGAACACAGTAGATGAAAAATAATCCTCACCCAAGCTACCATAAAACAGAAGAGACAAGGCCCGGGAAGAAATGGTGCGCGAACCGTGGAACAAGTAGAAATGAAAAAGAAGGGTAAAGTGGTCTTTAATGATTCCTAGTCTTTCTCTCACTCACAGCTACAGTAATCTCCTCTCTCCCTGCGCTATTTCTCGCCATTTTAGCAGAGAAACATTAGCATCTGGGACCCACGGACTGCAACTTTCTCTCCCTCTTAATTTCTATTCTACCAAACACAATTCACATTTCTTCTCCCCTATTTCTCTTCTCTTTCCCCAAATTTCTTTTTAACCAAACCAGCCGTAAAGGCTTAAACGTACCCTATCGCAAGCTATCATATCATAGCAACTGAAATTTTATTTTATTTTTTGACGACTCATTACATTTTTTAATATAAGTAAATGTTTTATTTATAAATAAATGTTGACAATAAGTAGGAGGGTTTATGAATTAGATTGAATTAATTTGTAAGAAAAATCATCTGATTCAATTTTATCAAATTTATTATTTGATTATTTAATCAATTTGATTCTAAATTTAAATATGGTTCAATTCAATATAATCTAAAGTGATTTAAATTGAATTGGCTTTTGGTTTTTATCTTATTGTTTTATAAGACATTTATACAATACTTAAAAAAATTAAGGGAAAAATATGTTTTTCATCCCTCTAGTTTCGGTCAACTTTAGTCTTTGTCCCTGTACTTTAAATCCTTTGTTTTTTGTTCCTGAACTTTCTAAACACTCAAACCATGGTCCTTGCCCGTTATGAGATTTGTTAACTTGATGAGTTGATGTAACTTTTGTTACATGTTAGCCTCAATAATGGACCCAAAATAGTTGACTCATCTAATTAATCTTTTTTTATTAATTTTTTAATTATTAAAATAACCATAATTATAAAATTAGGTTTTTTATCGAGTAAAATTGCTCAGGTGAAAACTCTAATTTAGCAATTAGGATTATTTTTAATAATTAAAAATTAATAAAAAAGTTAATTATATGATCATTCATTTATTTGGGACTAACTATTGGGGCTGGCATGTAACTTTTGTTAGCCAACTCATTAGGTTAACAGATCTCACTGACGGGCAGGTACCACGGTTTGACGGTTTAGAAAGTTTAGGGACAAAAAACACAGGATTTAAAGTACATGGGCGAAAACTAAAGTTGACCGAAATTATAGGGATGAAAAACATATTTTTCCCAAAAATTAATTTAAACAATTTAATATCTTATCTCAAAAGTAAACTGTTACAAGCTTGAAATAACAGTAGAATGAAAAAGAATCTACAAAAGTGTCACAACTAGCATTTATAAGCAATCTATTAAGTATTAATTACTTGTTTAGTTTTGTCATAGTTTTATTGATAATAGCTTATCATATTTTATAGGGTTAATATATTTATAGTCCTTAAAAATATTATATTTTTTAAATTATTTTTTTATTTTTTTTTCATTTCCAACTTCAATATTTAACAAAATTAATGTGTTTTTTGTCCCTTTTCAGGGTGATTTTAGGATTAGAGACTAAAAACACATAATTTTTATTTAAGGTAAAAATAAAATAATTAAAAGAGACAGATTAAAAACGCAATATTTTCAGGATCAAAAAACACATTTAACCATCTTTTATATCTTCTACACATTCTTATTAAAAAAACTTTAATATAAAAACAAAATAATATAATAAAAATATGAAACATAAAAGGAACGGATTTCGATTAAAAGGGTTGAAGTTGAACATGTGCATAGCACTTTTTTATAGGACCTTTTTCACAAGTTTGTTTTGATCCTGTTCATAAGACATTTTTAAACTGTCTATTACATTGATTATTTTTTTATAAAATGTCATTAATTACTCAACATGTTTTTTTTTCAATAAACATTAGTAATTTATTGAACTCTTTTTTTTTATCTCTTTTGAACAAGATCAAGATGAATAGTCAAAAATCTTTTTTATTGTCAATAAATATAAAAACAATTTTAAAAGCATTTGTTAAAAGCATCCTATGGTGCATTTGTTAATAACTTTTATTAATTTTTTAAAATTATTTTTATAATTATTGACAATAAAAAAGAATTTTGACTATTCATCTTGATCTTGTTCAAAAGATAATTATAAAAACAAATTTTTTCCTATGGTGCATTTGTTAAAAGCATCCTATGAAGACGATAAGAATAGTAGTAAACTTTTTCACTTATAGGAAACAAAATTGGTAGGATATATCCCCGGGAAATGTGTACAGGAATTAAATACTACTAAGGAACCTATATTAACCAACCTGAACTTAATTTAAAACAAAAAGTTATATTGGAATTACATTTTGGAATTCAAGAAAATTATTTGGCAATGATTCATCCACTGCAGTGGGTATGCCACTGTACCTTGGTCTTGTTCTGTCAGTTTCAGGGGAAATCCCATGTTCCATTGTCTTCCTCTTACTATTGATGGCCTGTTGTAGTGATTGTTGCTGTTGTTCTTCTGTTGGCTGAAAGTGTGGTTGTTGGTATTGTGATTGTGGTGGTGCTGGTTGCTGTTCATTTTGTATTTGTTGTTGCTGTTGCTGTTGAGCTTCTGTGTTTTCATGCTTTTCTTGGGTTTCTTGTTTTTGTTCTTTCAACTTGGCCTTCATCATATGGGGTTTAAGCCTATTCAAATCTGACAGCCTTACTGGCTTCAAGAAAAACTCCTCTGCACCTTCCTCCAAGCATCTAAAACAGTTGAAAGATTTATCAGAATTTCACCTCAGAATTGTTCAGGGAGAAAATAACAAGGGCTGAAATCTCTCTCTCCATTACCTGTTAATCCTTGAAGGCACATTTTCAGATGACATAATCACCACTGGAATGTTTCTCAAAGATGAAGATTCCTGAAAAATCAGAGAAAAACCTATAAATCTTTAATCTGTTGGTTCCAGGTGGAATAAGATAGTATGCAATTTTCTTTGATACTCAAAACATTTATTTTTCTCAAATCAAATCCAGCAACAAAAGTAAGGCCTTTTCTAAATGAAAGTCTTTTTGTATATTGAAATAGATCTGTTTTGGGTGGAAAATTAGAAGGCAGGTGGATATATAATATTTTCTGGTGACTAATAAAACTCAGGATCCAAGTAAACAATTTTCAGAAATAGCAGATTGGGAAGAATGCATAGTGTCACAATGGAAAGCCTTTACATTTACATTGGCCTATTGTTTGAAGGAAGGCTAAAACATTAATTCTTAATGGAAAACTGAAAAAGTGAAGAATTTGATGATATTAAGAGAAACTCAACACATAAATAGAAACTTGAGCTAGCATACCTTGATTTTCTTGAGTAAATCATAGCCTGTCATGCCTGGCATACAGTAGTCTGTTATTACAAGGTTCACCTCCACTTCCTATAAAGAACACAACAATCCAAAGAATTTCAGACACCCAGAAAAAGAAACTGATAAAAAGTCATAAAAAGGTAAAAATAGAAAAATAGAAGCAAATTGGGACTAAAGAATCTTCATACATTTTGGGAAGATAAGCCAAACCATACCTGATGATTGTTGGGAGAAACAGATGGTGTATTTGGGTTACTTTGATCATTCCCACGCAAGCCTAGAAACTCTAAAGCCTTGCTACCGGAATCAACTGTAGTAACTGCCATTAGAAAAAACAGATCATTATAAACAGATAACAAAAAGGATATGAAAAACAAAAAGATTCTAAATTTCTAAAATTTGTTAGCTGTTTCTTTCTTTCTTGTGTTTGACCTGCTAGAAATTACCTTGATATGAAGAGGTTCTGAGCAGTTTCTCAATTAGCTTTCTATCTAGGAGGCTGTCATCAACTGCTAACACGTGGAACTGTGACTCTGTAGCCATCCCCATTGTACCAACTCAGGATGCAGAGTGGAACTCAGTGCTAGGCAAAAAGATGGAGAATTTGTGAAGAACCAATGGATTGAAGAGATGGGTCTTTGTTTTTTTTTTTCTTTTCCTTTTTCTCTTTGCCTTGTTCCTTTACCTGAGGTTGGATGTGGCTTTTTGTTATTCTGTTTTTCCTAACAGGAAGGAGGAGATGAGGGAATGAGAAGAATAGCTTTGTATTAAAATAAGACCAATCAATATACACATCCCACAAAGCAAGATCCAGCCAGATTTCACCCCAAATCTTGCAAATTTTCCAAGCTGATATTGAATTATGGGGAAAGCAAAGCAGCAAAAAAATATTGAAGATAAAAGACTTGGAAACAAACAATGAATGAATAAAATAAAGAAATAAATCCTAAAGGAATATTTTTTCTTAGGTTGAGAGAGGAGGTGGGTTTGCTTTATTTATATAATAATATAGATATAGATATTATATATGGAACTACAAGAGAATGAAGAGAGGGGGAAATATTGTGAAATTATTAAAGTTGGATGATGGTAAAAAAATAAAGAGGAGAGTTATGTGAGAGAGAAGAAAACAAATTATTAAAGTTGGATGAAAGCCAAAAATAAAGAGGGGAAAAGACAGGGTGTGAAGTAGAGGAAAGAGAAGGGTTTGAGTGGGACCCAGAAAAATCCTCTTAAGAGATACAGGTGAGGTCAGCAGTGGAGCTTTTTTTTTTTGCTGGGTGTAAAATCATGTGGCGCATACCATATCTTGGGCAGGTGGGGTGGGAAGGGGGAGAGTGGAGGCAAAGAGAGGCCAATTTCTTTTGATTCTCTTTTAAGATTTGCTTCTCATGTCCATCAATGTTTCATTTTAATTCATGCATGCAACCATCATCCATGTCATTCACATCCATATCCACCTTATCTTGCAATTTTCTTTGCAATATTCGACCTGTTTTTAAGTTAAATTTAAACAATTTTTCATGGTCAGCTTGATATCAAATTGCAAGCTGATTATTTTCTTTTCAATTCTCCTCCATCAGGATATTAATTATTCACTTCTTGTTGTTGGGATGGTGGAACAGAAGCAGCACGCAAACTGCATATGACTTGTGAGATTTGTGAGATCACTTACACATGTACATTACAGCTCATATCTGTTAAGATGAAAATGGAGTGTTTGAACTAACCCTAAAACTTGGGTTATGTTTGAATATTTAGTGTAGGTTTGATTTTTTAATTTTTTTAGGTGAATGAAATTTAGGATGAGGGGATGACGTCCCAGTCCAAGGAAGGGAAGGTTGAGTACTTACAGAAGTACTTACATTTACCTCACCCCAAGAAGACAAGTGGGGGTTAGAACCTGCGATCCTATTATATGCGAGATCTTGTTTTGCTCCACTTGACCAACCTCTTTGAGTTCTTTAATTTTTTTATTTTAGTAATGTTATCCGGATTGATGTTGGTAATGTGATTTTGATGGAAACCAAATACATTAGTATATAGAGAGTGAAATAAAATGGAATGAGATGAAATGAAATAGAGTGGAATGAAATAAATCTATCATTCCAATATTATTTGAATTTACTAATAGAATGTATCCGTAAAAAAAATTAATAATAGAATGTAAAAAAAAAACTTATTTCATTATATTCTTCACAATATTGTTGGAAGGAAAGAAATGTGAGGTACTGAATGGAAATGAAATAGAATAGAATCCATTTCATCATGTTTCATTCTATCATGATTCCATTTTATTCCACTCCATTTTCATTAAACCAAACATAGTTTTGGTTAAAAGAAAAACAACTTACTAGAATTCAGATAAAAAGAATTGTTAGTAAATTTCACTTTACAATATGACAAATTGGCACAAATTTTAGGGAGTCTCTGCATAGATACACTTTTCCTAGGCTAATAATGAAAATTATGAAGCACCCACTTTTGCTCTTTCTTTTATTAAATATGCTTTTACTCCCAAAAAATATAACAAAATTTAATTTTGATCCCTCATTTATTGTTTCACTCCATTTTTTAAAACAACATGTTTTTAGTCCTCCTTGTTAACTATACTCTATTAAGTCATGTTCATAGATCCACTACAACTTTTCCCATATAAAAACTCACAGTAAATATCTTGCGATTTTTTCTCTATAAAAAACATCTATAGTAATTTTTAAAAAATCTCCATTTTTTTAGTAAAAATGTTGTAGTGGAATTTATCTACTTTTTGGAAGAAAAAAATTATAGAAATTTTCCCATAAATTTTAGAGAATCCATAGAAAATCCATAGAAAAATCCACATCAAACATTACTATGTCATCACTTAGTGGAACATAACTAACGATAAGGACTAAAATCATTTGGTTTTAAAAATTATAGATGACCAAAACCGGTGTCTTTTAGGGTGCAACGACCAATTATATTGTGCACCGTGCCACAGTATGTTTTCACCCTATTTCTCAAATCTCAGGGGTGAAAACGTGAATTAGGCAAAGTTAGTAGAATTCTATAAATTTACAATTTAAGCCCTGAAAAAAAAACGCATTCATTCCAAAATCCATGGTAATAATTGCATTATCTTCCTCTCTCCCTGGGGTGGAGCCTCTTCTCCTCCTTACCTTCCACGCCACCTCATTCCTCCTCCTCCTCTACCGCCACCCCTCCACCACCAATCCCAATCCCCAAATACTCCCTGCCCCGAAAATCCAAAAACCCACCACCACCGAACCCAGGCCTCAAATACCACCGCAACTCCAGCTACCACAAGCCCGTGAAAGACGACGGCGTCATCGCCTCGGACGGCGAGCGCTCCGTAATTGCCGGGGAGTCCAGCGTCTCATATCTCCTCCCTGGCGCCCCCTTCGAGTGAACATGTGGTTAATACCATATAAGTTGGTGGTTAACTATGATATTAATCTGCTTAATAATTATAAATGGGGCAAAAGGTGGTCAACTATGAGTTAGTATGTGGTTAAATAGGTTGATCACGTGGTTAATATTGATATCAGTTCAGATAACTATTCAAAATGACAAAGCTTTATTTTTGTTTTCAAATGAAATCCATAATAATTTCTTGTGGCCCACACTTCAACCTAAGTCAAAAGACGTTCAATTGACCTTAATCCACGTGCTTAGGTGACATTGTCCATGACAAGGCCGCGGTCTGCTCATCAAGTGCTTGGAATAGAATCTTGTTATGAAATGGTTAATGTTGTTGCGTTCCTCGGTTGATTCCATCTGCAGATTGGTTAATGTTCACAACAAATGAAATGGACTATTATGATGTCCCTTTTTAAACCTCGTTAAAGACTTAAGCAGTTGAGAATAATCCATGTTGTTTGGTGACCATGTCCATGACAAGGCCTCATGTTGCTTTCCAAGTGCATGTCATGCAATGTTGTTAGGACCTGGTTAATGTTGTGTCCGTAAACGGTTAACTCCATGTTCACATTGGTTAATGAGAACATGAAACGAAATGCACAAATTTTATGTCGTTAAAGGAACGGAATTAAATGGTCATGCACTTGTGCAAACTCCCTCTTGTTTGGTCACCATGTCCATGACAACTCATGATCATAGTTACCCACTGATTGGAATGCAATTCCGTTACGACTCGGTTAATGCTAATCACGTCAACGATTAATTTAATGTGCAAAGTGGTTAACTTTATCACAAAATGAAATCCATAATATTTTCTTGGGGCCTATATTTCAGTGTAATTAAAGAGTGGTTCAATTGATCTTAATCCATGTTCTAGGGTGACCATGTCTATGAGAAGGGCCCGTTATGCTTACCAAGTACATGGAATTTAATGCTGTCAAGATGTGGTTAATGGTGTATCGGTCCACGGTTAATTCCAACTGCAGATTGGTTAATCTTAACAGCAAAATGAAATGCACTATTTTGTATCCCTTTATTAAACCTCAATAAAGACTCAACCAGTTGAGCATAATCCATGTCGTTTGGTGTCCATGACAAGGCCTCATGTTACTTACCAAGTGCGTAATGCAAAACTGTTAGGACCTGGTCAATGTTGTATTCGTATATGGTTAACTCCTTGTTCAGATTGGTTAATGTGAACAGGAAACAAAATGAACAAATTTTATGCCATTAATGGAACAAAATTAAATGGTCATGTAGTTGTGTACAGTCCTTCTTGTTTAGTGACCATGTTCATGACTATTCTTGATCATACTTACCCACTGAGTGGAATGCTATTACGTTACAAGTCGGTTAATGCTATTCGTGTTTACGGTTAATTTCATCTACAAATTGGTTAACATGATCAGAAAATGAAATCCATAATATTTTCTTCTGGCCCAGACTTCAACCTAATTAAAGAGTGGTTCAATTGAGCTTAATCCTTGTACTTGGGTGACCATGTCCATGAGAATGGCCCATTTTGCTTACCAAGTACTTGGAATTGAATGCTCTCAGGACGTGGTTAATGGTGTTTCATTGGACGGTTAATTCCAGGTGCAGATTGGTTAATGTTACAACAGACAAGGGTCCCTGAGTATCTCTTCCCTTCCTCTGGATACTTCCCCATCGGAAAAGGTCCCAACATTTCAACGCGCTTTACTCCCTTCATGCCAGGAGGAGGAGGGTTGAATGAGTTGAAAAGCGGAACCTTCTTCTTCGTGCTCTTCAACGGTGCCTTTCCGGTCCACGACCTCGACATCGTGGGCGGCGCGAACGGCAGGAACGTCGGTTCCTGAATTGCCAGAGGCTTCACCTTGGGAGTCTCCGAGTAGCTGAATTGGAACTCGAAGGGGGCGCCAGGGAGGAGGTATGAGACGTCGGACTCCCCAACAATTACGGAGCGCTCGACGTCCGAGGCGATGACGCCGCCGTCTTTCACGGTCTTGTGGTAGCTAGAGTTGTGGTGGTATTTGAGGCCTGGGTTCGGTGGTGGTGGGTTTTTGGATTTTCGGGGCAAGGGGTATTTGGGGATTGGGATTGGTGGTGGAGGGGTGGCGGAGGAGGAGGAGGAGGAAGGAGGTGGCGTGGAAGGTAAGGAGGACAAGAGGCTCCTCCCCCAGGGAGAGAGGAAGATAATGCAACTATTACCATGGATTTTGGAATGAATGCGTTTTTTTTTTTCAAGGCTTAAATTGCAAATTTGTAGAATCCTATTAACTTTGCCTAATTCACGTTTTCACCCCCGAGATTTGAGAAATAGGGTGAAAACATATTGTGGCACGGTGCACAATATAATTGGTTGTTGCACCCTAAAAGGCCCCGACCAAAACCAAAGAAAAAATAAATGTTAGATAGAAATCCCGAAATTTATGGGATATTATTATGTTGCATAATTTCAGGGATTGTGGTCAACTATTTATTTTTTGTTGTTGTTATTGATTTCTAGGGTTTCTAGTTAATTATAGGAATTTTCTATTATTTGTTTCCTTTTTTACCTCCCTATTTTACCTATTTATGTACTGGCTCAATCATTTGAATAACATATGAAGAAGAATTATCTCTTCCTCTTCTGATTATATGGTATCAAGAGCCTGTTCTTCATCTTAGATGAAAACTCAATACAGCCTCATGGCTGATGCGCCATCCACACTAGAAAATGTTTCACCTTCCAACAGAAACCTAAACAACCCAGCCCATATGGCTTCATCCCTCCAACCTATCGACTGAAACCCCTCAATTCAAATAACCCAACACAAATTAAATGGGTTAAACTTCAAAGAATGGTACCAGTCTGTCCTTCTTGTCATCAAAGGGAAAGGAAAAATGGGCTATCTTACGGGGACTTCTGCAGCTCCACCAATAACTGAACCTTCCTACAGTAACTGGGATGCAGAGAACTCCATTGTCATGGTTTGGTTGATCAACTCAATGGAACCTAAAATTGGCAGATTTTACCTTTTCTGCAAAATTGCCCATGAAATATGGACCACTGTTCAGGAGATGTACTTAGACCTCCAAAACACTGCCCAATGCTTTGAAATAAGGTCAGCTTTGTGTAATACTCGACAAGGTAACAAATCTGTAACTGAGTGTTTTAATATGTTGGTCGAGTTATGGAAATAAATAGACTTATTCTATACTGTTTCATGGAAATGTTCTGAGGATAAATTGTTATATGACCAAATGTTGGAAAAAGATAGGGTATTTGATTTTCTTCAGGGCCTTACAAAAGAATTAGATGAGGTTAGGGGATGGATCCTTGGCCTCAAACCACTACCATCACTCAAGGAAGCCTTTGCCATGGTTCGAAGAGAAGAAAGTAGGAGGAAAGTGATGTTGCAAAACAATTCTACAATTGAGGATCCTTACCTAAACTCAGCTCTTGTATCTCGAAAAAATGACCCAAAGACTATCCGTCCTAAAGAGGCAAAGACCTAGTGTGATCATTGCCAAAAACCTTACCACACCAAGGAGACATGCTGGCTAATTCATGGAAAACCTGTATATTGGAAACCTATAAGTTAGCGCAAAGTTGTTGCCTCTGTTAATGTTGCTAAATCTTCCGCTGATTCAAGGAAGCAAAATTCTGCTATTTTTTCTGATGAGCGAATGGATATGCTAAAGAATCTACTCTCTCAACTCAAACCTGAAGCTTCTCAACCTTCAAACTCTACAGCAAACATTTCTCACAAAGGTAATGGTCAGTTTTCTTTCTTGTCTAGACAGGAAAATACAGGAGAATGGATCCTAGATTCCGGTGGTACTGACCATATGACAGGGTCATTAGCTGACTTTACTTCATACAAGAAAGCTGATAGAGGTGTCGCTATTACAGTAGCTGACGGTAATTCATCATTGGTAGCTGGTACTGGTGACTTAAACCTGTCAGGACTAGATCTAAAATATGTCCCTCACGTTCCCGAATTAAAATATAGTCTCATATCTACCAGTAAATTGACTAAAGATCTAAACTGTGCAATCTTTTTTTACCCTTCTCACTGTATTTTTCAGGATTTGTCTTCGGGGATGATGATTGGCAGTGCTAAGGAACACAATGGTCTTTACTTTGTTTCTAATACACCTTCAAAGTTGGATTCTCCTCAAACCATCTCTCTGTCAACTGTGTCAGATTCAAATGTTTTTCTATGGCACAGCTGACTTGGTCATCCTAATTTCAATTATTTGAAATACTTGTATCCAGATTTATTCATCAATAAAAATATTTCCTCTTTTAGTTGTGAACACTGCATTCTTGCTAAACAATCTCGAACTAATTATCCCCCTCATTCCTATCAACCATCACAACCCTTCCACCTCATTCATAGTGACATACGGGGGCTTTCTCGAGATCCTAACATAAATGGAGCCCGATGGTTTATCACCTTTATAAATGACCATACTCGTGTTTGTTGGGTGTACCTCTTGAAAGAAAAATCTGAAGCTAACATAATCTTTAAACACTTCCATAAAATTGTCACCAATATTTTTGGCTCATCAATCCACATCCTTCGTACTGATAATGGATGGGAGTACTTCTCTAATGATCTTAATGGTTACCCACAGGAACATGACATATTCCATCAAAGTTTTTGCAACCTTACCTCGCAACAAAATGGTATTGCTGAAAGAAAAAATCGGCACATTTTGGAGGTTGCTCGTTCTCTCATGTTCACCACAAATGTTCCTAACCATTTTTGGGGAGAAGCTGTGTTAACTCTACCTATCTTATAAATCGTCTTCGCTCTAAACCCCTCCAATTTTTAACCCCTCTTAATTGTCTAAAAGGTTTTTTTCCTTTAGTTAGAATGTTGGAGTCTCTTCAACAAAAAATATTTGGTTGTACAGTCTTTGTTCATAACTCAAGTCCTACAAGAGGAAAATTGGATCCAAAATCTGACAAATGCATATTCCTTGGCTATTCTCCCACACAAAAAGGGTACAAATGTTACTTCCCAAGATCCAAAAGGTTCTACATATCATGTGATACAACTTTTCTTGAAAATCAACCACTCTTTCACAGTGATTCGTTTAAGGGGGAGAATATGATTGAACCTCATCATTGGGATCCTTCCATCTCTCGTCTAATTTCTCTTCCTTTAACTGAACCTATACAAAAAGAATCCCATGAAATATCTACCCAATCCAAAACGGGATCTACACAAATAACCAGTCAATGGGGAGAATGAGAAAAAAGGACTCAAAGTGAGTTCAATTTTTCCCAAAAATCTTCACTAGGAGACATAATGTTCCTTTGCAAGGTCAATCTTCAGACCTGGAGCCAAATCATGTGGAAGCAGTAGAATGTAACACTGAAGGTAATTGTACAGTTGAAAATCTTAATGTTGAAAATGATACTATTGATGAACTTGACTTGCTCAGAATTGGATAGAGTTCAGATCCCAAACACTGTCTTTGATGCTCCAAGGGATGAAAAATGGAGAGCTGTTGTTCTAAAGGAAATGACTGCACTAGAAGAAAATAAGACCTGGGATATTGTCACTCTTCCCAAGGATAAGGAAGTTGTGGGCTACAGATGGATATTTACCACAAAAATGGATGCAAATGGGAAGATAGACAGATATAAGGCGAGGCTAGTGGCCCAAGGCTATACTCAAACCCATGGTATAGATTATGAAGAAACATTTGCACCAGTTGCAAAACTTAATTCTATAAGAATTCTCATTTCTCTTGCAGCAAATCTGTATTGGAAACTACACTAATTAGATGTGAAGAATGCTTTCTTGAATGGGAAGTTGGAGGAGGAAGTTTATATGAAATTGCCCCTGGATTTGAAGGAGAGAAGAATGATGTTGTGTGCAGGTTAAATAAGTTCCTGTATGGGCTGAAACAGTCCCCAAGGGCCTGGTTCACAAGATTCAACACCACTGTGAACCAACTTGGCTATGCTCAAAGCCAGGCAGACCACACCCTTTTTGTAAAAGGATCCAAAGACGGAAGAAGGGCTATTCTTATTGTCTATGTAGATGACATGGTAATCACAGGTGATGACATTCAAGAAATTGACAACCTCAAAAGTTGTTTGCAAGCAGAATTCAAGGTGAAAGATCTTAGACAACTTCAATACTTTCTTGGCATGGAAATAGCTAGAAGCAAGAAAGGTATTTTCATCTCCCAAAGGAATTACACTCTTGATTTGCTTCAAGAAACAGGGAAACTAGGGTGT
This sequence comes from Sesbania bispinosa, assembly GCA_026901365.1. Classification (NCBI taxonomy): domain Eukaryota; kingdom Viridiplantae; phylum Streptophyta; class Magnoliopsida; order Fabales; family Fabaceae; genus Sesbania; species Sesbania bispinosa. The sequence goes on from QLOH01000620.1 coordinate 256,152, forward strand.
AGACCTGCAACAACTCCCCTAGACAGAAATTGGAAGCACAAGATTATTGAAGATGATCCTCTAATTGAGAGGGAGAGATATCAACGTCTTGTAGGAAAACTAATCTACCTATCTTTCACTAGACCAGATATTGCCTACAGTTTTAGTGTCAATTTATGCACTCTCCAAGGAAGAGGCATCTAGTTGCTGTAAATCAGATTCTTCATTATCTCAAAGGTACTCCTGGAAAGGGATTACTGTTCAGAAAAAATGAACACAGAAGTGTAGAGTGTTTTGCAGATGCTGATTGGGCAGGTTCAGTTGAAGATTCAAAGTCCACCATAGGATATTGTATAAAAGTATGGGGAAACTTAGTGACATAGAGAAGTAAAAAACAACCAGTTGTTGCAAGAAGCAGTGTAGAGGCTTAATATAGAGCAATTGCTCAAGGAGTTTGTGAATTGATTTGGATAAAAAGGTTGCTGCATGATTTATTTATTCCCCTTCAAGAGCCTGTGAAGCTTTATAGTGATAGCAAGTTGGCCATCAACATAGTGCACAACCTAGTGCAACATGACAAGATGAAGCATGTAAGAATTGACAGAAACTTCATCAAGTCTGAAATGGAAAATGGTACATTTTCTCTACATTATGTCCCAACCAAATTACAAGAAGCAGACCTGCTGACAAAGCCTCTGTTGAAGTTAGATTTTGAGTCTAATGTTAGCAAGCTGGGAACGACTAGTATCTATTCACCAGCTTGAGGGGGAGTGTTGGATAGGAATCCCGAAATTTATAGGATATTATTATGTTGCATAATTTCAGGGATTGTGGTCAAACCCTTCGCGCAGAATCAGTTACGCCGCATCCCCCTTCTTCTTCCCATTTTCTCCGTTCTCCTTCTTCTTCCCATTTTCTCTGTTCTCTTTCCCTACCCATTTTCTCCATTCGTCCCACTGCCCCTAGCCCGCGTCCCACTACCCCTCACCCCTAACCTCTTGTCCCGCTGCTGGTGGTCCGTGGTTCCCCGCTCCGCCTTTGATTCACCTCTACTCGTTGGTGGTCTGTGGTGGTCCTTGGTTCCCTCCTCATGGTGCGCCGCCCCTACACATACCTTTGCTCTGCCCCTGCTCTGTGGTGTATTTAAATGCATTAAATACAATATTTGATTGAACACTTATGTATGGTTCTAATTGATTTACTAATCTTCATTTTGAATTGTAGTGTAATAAACAAATCGGAGGTTATGAGTGCGGCTATTGCGTATTGCAATGGATGTCTTCCATTGTGCAAGGTGGAATTCAAAGAGCATGGGAGCAAGTAATTCAGTAGGTTAGATCAATTCTTCAATAAATCCACATTCATAACTGGTCTATCCATTAATGTCAAGTTATTACATTTTGCAGTATTTCATGGATATCAACCCATTTGACTCTGACGCAATAGATTACACCAAAACCGCATGGGCAAAATACTTTATTGAGTTTTATAACAAAATTTAATTTTAGGGTAGTTACCAATAGTTTGATTAGTTTTTGTATCGTTTTGTCGTGGAAAGTATAAACAACAACGGTTATGGCCATAATCGTCATTGTTTTTACCAATATGAACAGGAATCGTCATTGTATGTCTCTTCTTCCCACTTCAGATTGGAAAAAACAATGATGGTTACTATTTTTAACCGTTGTTGTATGGCCAAGAAACCACGACGATTACTGTTTCAACTGTCGTTGTTTCTAACTTATAATGGCGGTTAACAGATGTCGTTGAAAACCCACTTTTTAGTGACGCTTGGGTCAACGACCGTCGTTAAAAGCCCAGTTCGCAATAGTGTAAAGCAATCTCTTTAGGCCTCCCTTGTTACAAGGCCTCAAATTATATATATATATATTGAAATTAATGGTAAAATATGTTTGTAATTTCTATAAAATTAAATAAATTTGATTTTGGTTCTCATTACTTTAAATTGGTGTGTTGAGTCTCTCTCTTTCACCCCAAATTAGTTTTTATCAGATACATTTTTAGTCTCCAATATTACTTATTAGGTGTATTTTTAATCCCTAGCGAGAAGGGTACTAAAGATTAATATTTGAGATGATTTTAAAAAAAAGAGAAACTCAACACATTGATTTTAAGTTGTGAGAACGAAACCCAAATATGCTTAAATTTATAGGGATTAAAAACATATTTTATCCAATATTTAAAAAAAAATATCATATAAAAAATATTGCTAATTATTAGTTAATAAATAATAATTAAAAACATTTTTTCTCTTACACAACACAGATGAAATGAAATACTCAAAATAATAAAATCATATATGATGTGAGTGATATATTAAGTGTACTTACAAAACACAAAGCAAAAACACCAATCCTTAAGTTTTGTATTTTTTTTAATGGTGAGATAAATGTTAGAAAAGTAGTGGCAACACTCTTTAACACACTCTATTTGATGGCTAAATGTTGCGTGGATCCAACCACATTGAGAGTGGGACCCACATAAATTGGTGGGATCCACGTGAATTTTAACCAATCACATAGAGTGTGTCAAACAGAGTGTGTTATAATATGATGCAAGCACTCCCCTAAATGTTAATGTGCCTGTTGTGTTGATGTAGGGGCACAAGATGGGGCACACGCGAGGAAATGAGAAAGTGAAAAGGCAAAACCAGTGGGGCCATTTTGCCAAAGTCCCCGTTTCTCACATACACCCATTATGACTTGTGATCATGCTTCCGATCCGGACCAAGACTACGCCATTGACCCTTTATTCTTTTAATCAGTTTAGGTCGTTTTGTCAATTTAAGAGTCAAATGTTCATACCAATTTTAAAATTTTTACTCACCCGTATTGATGGGGGTCAGAACTTATGGTCCATGTTCGTGATTTGATCGAAAGATCCAAGAAAGTCAGATGCATATCATGGATCAGAAATTGATTTTCATGAAAGATTTTTTTTTTCAAAAATCCACAAATTTTTTTACTGGGGACGTGTATTTAACTCAAAATAACACAAATAATTTGCTTCACATCTGTAAAAAGAATTAACTAGTAAAATATGAGAATAATTTAGTCATTTGATTATTTATATTTTTTTTAAATTTTCAAGAAGAAGAATTTATTCCCACTAAGCAATCATGAACTCTCCTATGAGTACGTCAAAAAAAAACTCTCCTATGAGAATTAGTGTAACAAAGGTGTAAAAGTGTATATTAATTAAATCCTAAAACAATAACGTCAAATGAGAATTAAAATAAAAAAGGTTGAAAAAAAACTGCAAAACAATGACAGGTTATTTTGAATGCAGACATATATAAACAAATTTTTATTCAAGAATTTAATACTAAACTAATGTTTATTGTATGGGCTGCATATATAAGATAGTATTAAAAAAATACAAACGAAATAAATAAAACAATTTTTATCTTTTATATAGAATTTAAATAAAATAACATATTTTTACAAATAAAAGCTATTTTCTAAATTTAAGTATAATCAATAACTTAAGGGGTCGTTCGGGGTGATTATGAGTTTTCAGCTTTTGGTTTTTAAAAATTTTCAATCAAGTTTTTACAGCTAACCAAAAACTGAAAACTTGTTTAACATTTTGAAAATCACAAAAATTGGTTTTCAATTTTTGGTTTTGAGTTGTAAAAACTTGATTGAAAATTTTTAAAAATCAAAAACTGAAAACTCGCAACCACCCCGAACGACCCCTAAAATATGTTGGGGGTTTGAGTAGTTTAACATGAGGTTCTAGGTTCAAACCTTATTGCTTTTCTTATACACCAAAAAAAAAATATGTAGGTGATTAATTTTTTTTATTTTCACACATAATTTATATTTTATTTAGATTCTAATATAAAATTATAAACATAAGTTACATAACAATTAAAAGAAATGTTATAAAGTAGGTAATTAAACAAAGTAGAAAATATAAATGTTAACAAAAGTCATTTTTAATTTTCCCCCGGGAGCCCCACCATGATGTGGAATGTGGATGTTCCCGGCTCGAATAGGGTACCTGTAGCTAAAAAAAAAACAATGCATAATCCAATAACGATATTCTGATTATATTCTACGTATAATGTAAGTTTGGACCTTTGATGGATGAGAATGAGACGTAATACATACGAAACTGAGTTTTTATTTTAATGTTTGAAAATTGGATCTCTCAATCTAATGAAAACCTAGGTCAACATCTTATTAAAACTATTCCGATCGAGTTAAACCTAGTTATGCATAATTTTCAGCACCCAGTAATACGTCTACCACCTCCATATTCGGAGGGTCCTCCCTTGTCCTTTTCCTCGAGGCTAGAGCCATAGAAACATGTTCACATATAGCTAGGGACCAAATTTATGACATTTTTGTTGTGGCATTAGCTACCGAACAATTTGAAGGGTAAATTAATTAAAGTAATTTTACGGTGTAACTAGAAATATTGTTTATTTATAAATTATAATTATGATAAGTTATATGAGTAAATTTTAAATATATATACATATTATATATGTACTGATTAATTATTTTCTCCATCATATATTAAGTGTTTTACATTGGTGAAACTTTCCAATCATATTTTTTGAAATATAGATTGTTTAGAAATATAAATTCATTTTGACCAAAAATAAATAAACTCATCATTATTAGTGGTCATCTTCCTCCTAAAAAAATACTAGTATGTAAGTTTATAGAAATATTTTTTTATGATACATTTGTATACTTGTTGAGATACATAGTGAGTTAACATGATTTGACCGGAGTATGAATGTTCTTTATATATATATATATAGACACAGAGTGAAGGAAGTGAAAGGACATGATGTAAGGTGAAATATTGTAGGTGACCATGTTTGTTTTAGTACGTGGTGCATTAATAAGTAACAACTATGAATATGAAATAGGATTTAATTAGTATACATTGTCAATGTAAAGAAGTTTTACACATACATCCAATGGTGTGCCGCCACACCATTTAATGAATATGACACCTCATGTGTTATTCAATTCAACAAATGATGTGACAGAACAGCATTGAATGTCTGTGTAAAACTTCTTTGCACTGACAGTGTACATATATTAAACTCTATGAAATAACCCCCCCCTCCTATCATATCATCTTTAATGTAATATGTTACTAACAAAAATAAATTGCTATATTTTTTATTGCATACAATCGAAAAAGAATATTTTTAGTACAATGAGATCTTTCTGTCATGACATTAAGCACATTTTCAGTTGATGTTGTTCTTTATATTTTATCTATTCATTAAATAAATCAAAATAAATGATTTTAATTGTCAAATCGTCACATGTGATTTTTTAATGTAGTGTCTCTTTCCATTATTTATGAATAAAGTTATTAATATTGAATAAAAATGTTCTTATACATAAAATTTAAATATTAAAATTACTTAAACAATTATTATTATTATGAAATTAAAATGATATTTAAATTAAAACTTTTTAAATGAATTTGTGTCAATTATGAAATGCATTTAACTTTGTGTTGAAGCATAATGGTTATAATTAAAATGAGTAAACTAGCACATTGGTCTTTGACTCTTGGGGGACCATGCAGTTTCGTCCCTGACTGTTCTAAAATAGCAATTTAGTTCATACTTTATTAAAAAACATACACTTTAGTCCTTATTTTATTAAAAAACATACATTTTAGTCCTTCACTTTATTAAAAAATATGCACTTTAGTCCCTAAAGTACATGTTTTAATAAAGTCAAGGACTAAAGTGCTATTTTGAAATAGTCAGGGACGAAACTGCATGGTCCCCCAAGAGTCAGGGACCGATGCGCTAGTTTACTCTAATTAAAATTGTTAAACTTAATGCTTGATAATTATGATATGCATTTAATTTTGGGTTCAAGCTAATTTTACATATAGATATAGATAGATGGATTGATGGATAATAAGGGGCCAAATTAATGAAAATTTTGTTGTGAAACCAATTCCTTTACCTTGTGTTTGGATAGAGCAATTTAAAATTACTAGATTTCATGTTTTAAAATAGTAAAAGAAATTTCAAAAGACAAATAAGAGAAATTTTTATGATAAATGGGATGAATTTCAAATGACATATATTGGGAGAGAATTTCAACATTTCTCTAATATGTTTAATTTTTTAAGTTATCATTTATAATTCCTCTCATATTTACAATTTACTCAATATACTCTATTACAATGTTGAGAATTTTAAAATTCTCCATCCAAACACAAGGGTTATTAATAGTTTATGTTTTTTGGTTTAAACCGCATGTATCCTTCATGGGAGACAATTCTGTTTAAGCCGGGAATATCCACATCATGGTAGGGTTAGCTCGATCTCCATCCACATAACTCGAACCCGAGAACTTATTTAAAGAAAATCAAACATGTACCACTTCAACCAACCCGTTGATAATTAATTAATTGGTAGTTTTATGTTGAGGTAACAATTAAATTGGTTCTTGAAAAATATAAAATTAGCTATATTAGTTTTTTGATTAGTTCCTAAAGATGTAAATTTGCTTTTGGGATAATTTTAATATGTCGGTAAAATTAGTCCCCACTTTTACTAACATCAAGGGGGTATAAACACAGATACATATGTAAACACTAGAGTGTCATGCTAATTAATTAAGGACAATTTTGATCCACATAGTGTAGCTTATTATATTTTTGGGTTACTAAGGATAAAGGAATGATTTATTTTTTTATTAAATAGTTATTATATGACTATTGAGTTTAATCTAAGGGGAAATATGTATTTATAATACAACCTATGTTAGTTTTGTTGATAATCTATCAATTGAAACTTGAAAATGAAAACTTTTACGTTACATGGTACTATCTATTCACTACGAGAATGCGTTGAATTCGCCACGTCGTCGCTAGAGCATTAAGAGCGCAGCTCAACGCATAGTTGTGTAATTAATACTCTGTGACGGCCTAGTCGTCGCTACGTTTCGCACTGTAGTGACGGCCCGACCGTCGCTTCATCATTAAAAAACTAATTATTTCTTTTCTGAAAGTATTAAAAACAAACGTAGTTATGGCCTAGTCGTTGCTACGTTTTTACTTAAAATTTAAATTTGGCGCGTCAGAATAATTTTTTAACGTAGTGACGGTCGTCGCTACGTTTAAAACTTACGCGCACAAACCCTTTCCCCCTCCCCTCTTCTTCTTCTTCCTCCTCCCGTAATCTCCCCTCCGTCCCTCTACTCCCTCCCTCCGGCCACCACTCCGTTCTCTCTCTCCCACTCCCCAACTCCAATTCCTCACTGATTAAACATTCTCCCTCGTACAAAGGTTCATTTTGAACCGATCAGAACCTTAAACACTTGTCCCTTTGTTCCTCTGTCCCTCCTCCCTCTTCCTCCTTCGTCGTCCACCACCACCAGCAGCTGTTGTTCAGGTAATATTTGATTAATTTATATTTTTTAATTATGGTTACATAATTATGTAGTTAGTTATTTAATTATGCAGGTAATTATTTTAGTTGTATATATATTTGAGTATATAGGTAGTTATTTAGTAATTGTTAGTAATTATGTAGTTATTAATTATTAGTAATTACGTAGTTAGTAATTATTAGCTATTATGTAGATATTGATTATTAGTAATTAGTAATTATTTATTTTATTTAATTGGTATTTGTTTGTATGCTAATTTAATTTAGGATTGTTATTTAATTTATTTAATTGCTATTATTTAATTTATTTAATTTAATTTAGGGTTGTTATTTAATTTATTTAATTAAGTTTGTATGTAGTTATTTATTTAATTTATAGGTTTGTTTTTTAATATTTAATTTAACATTATTAAAATTAGGTTAATATGCCCCGTATGCGTGGTCGAGGTGGTCAGAATGTCCCACCTATTAGAGGGAGGGCCATCCCTCAGGGCGAGCTTGCTGCAAAGGCAGCTCGCGAACGTCAGGAGAGGACCAACCTCCCTCACCCTGAGCAGTTGTCAGAGCAGCATGCAGCTTCATCCCCTCTGGCGTACGTGCAGTTTTCTTCTTCCTCCCCTCCACCTTCAGCCCCTGTAGAGGTGGCCCAACCTGCTGCATCTGCTAGAGCGATGAGGTTCATCCCTACCCTAGGATATCACGAGCTTCCCCCCGAGGTAGGTCATTAGCAGCCACAGGATGACCTGCCACATATTTTCAATTCGGCGGGTAAGGGCAACCCCAAGGCTGAGATTGATAGGGAGGCTGACGAGGAGCCTGATGTACACCAGCCTCCACACCGGGGTTCCAGCTCCAGTTCCGCTCATGAGTTGGACCCTCATGGTAGGGTAATCATCCGGCCTTATGGTAAAGGGTAAGTTTCTAAGATTTTTTTATTTCTTTAATATTTTGTATTTTTATAAGTTGCAGTTAACATTGAATTTATTTATTTTGCAGTTTGGTGCCTAACAACCCCCCCATATTGTGACCATTGGCCATGCGATCCACTCACAATTCCGGGGTCCTCACTATTTGTGGGAGGTCACCCCGAAGGATGTGAGGGACGAGTGGTGGGAGGAGTTCACGGTACGACATTTTCAAACTTCATTTTACATTAATTTTTTAACTTGTTATGACATTTTCAAATAACTAACCCTTAAAGTTTTTTTTTTCTTTTACAGAGCAAGGTTACTTGGGCCCCTGAGGACGAGGCTCGGATTAAGAAGGTGTACGAGCAGAGGATTGTTCGACGCTCCGGGATATGCTGAACAAGGCCCGGACGAGTGGGACTCGGCTCACTTGATGTGGTAATGGACGCCTGGGAGGGTCTTTTGGCTTACTGGGCCTCTGATGAGTTCAAAGGAAATTTGATATGTGGTATGTAAAACCTACTCTTCTATGTTATTTTTGTATTTGTAAT